>JANUSC010000090.1:600000-789296 GCA_025200525.1 Camellia lanceoleosa | reverse complement strand
TTTTTAAATTTTATAATGATTTTGATGATAGTTTTTTGTTATTTATTTGGTGTTTTCGTTGCTTATGTCCATAGATTAATGGAAGCTTTTTAGGAGTTTGTGTCAGCTAAATCATGAAGGATTTCTGAAGTTTTTTGTGGAGTTTGATGCTAGTAGATTAATTTCTTTTGAATCTTTTGGATTGTTTGTGGGGCTTTGATTTAATCTTTTTCAAAAAAATTTTTAGAACTATGGTGGATGTTGGACTTAGATTAACTTTTTGAACTTTTGGATTTTGTTTCAGTACCATCATTAACTTTTTCAGAACCTTTTTAGAACTATGCTAGATGTTGGATGTTGGATGAACTTATGTTGGATTGTTGTGGAACTATGTGTTGAAACTTAGATTAATCTTTAGAATTTTTTTCTAGTATTTATTGTCTTGCTAAATTGTTATTGTATAAATTTATTTAAAGTGTTGGATTTTTAGTTTACGTTAGTTTGTTGCTATCGTTTTTGATTCAAGTTTTATAATTTGAATTACATTTTTATGCAGAACCGATAATCTCACTTCTAAACCGCCAAGGCAAACTCCTTGTATTATTTACTTCTTCAAATCAAATCCGGGCCAAATGGGTTTTTGATAATAAAATGGCAAATTCTAATGGATAATTTTATCAATCCGTCACCCACCATACAGCTTCTATTTTCTCAACTTTAAACGACCGGTCTATCAAGCAAGACACCATGCATAATTCCCTAGTCCTATTCACCCATCTCTCTGCTAAGAAGCCTTCTAATTTTTATTATTTTTTCATAGTAAAATTTTTTCTTTATAATTAATTGATCTCATTAAAAAAAATAATTAAGGAGTCCATCTATTAAAAGTCAAAATCCATTAAGAACCTAATCCTTTCTCTATAACATTATCTTCTCCATATTCAACCAAACCAAATCAAATGAAAGATTAATGTATTCAATAGTTACTTGATCATGTATATAAAAATGATGTGTTTGATACTATTAATAATGTAAGTTATCATGTAATAATTAAAAAATGACACCTATCGAATATGATTATAAAAAATTTATGTATATATATAATTTTTATTAAGACACTAGTATTTTTATTAAAAATTCTATTTTACTTAATGGTAGCAAGAAATTTGAATGTTGGATTAATTTAAAAATTATTATAAAATTTATGGGGCTTAAATTTTGAGTGGAATCTCATCTATAAAATTTTTTGGAGCTCATTAAATTTGGTGCCAATGGAACTTGTAGAAACATTAAGGGTTGTTTAGGAAGATGTTGTTAAAAACTTACTTTTTTTTTTTTTTTGAAAAATGTATAAAAATATGAGAGATAATGTGACCCAAAATGAGTTAAAAACCAAAAGATAACTTTTTAACCATCATTTTAAAATAACCCCAAGAGAAGTTAGCTTGTCCAAAGTTGGTGTTTGGTCATCCCACCCAAAGTGGGATTTTTCTATGATACATGAAGGTGATTTTCATGTACCGCATATAAATAAATTTGGACCATTGGATCTAAAAGTAAAATAAATCTAACCATTGATTGGTAATAATTAAAATTAAGTTAAGAAATCTAGGTAGTTTCAAAAATAAGGTAATTTTCAATGGTTTTAAAACTAAAAAGTGATTTTCAACTTACCGTTAAACAATAGTTAAGTACACTTACTATTTGATTGATATGATTATACTTACTATTTTTAATAACTATACTACCATTCAATTATTAATAAAATACACTTAACTTGATATTCAAGTAACATGTAAACTTAAAAATTAAGTTATAATAAATTTTCAAAACCTCTAAAAATAAATATAAAATTTATAAATAGAATTTAAGAAAATATACAAAATAAATGTGAATTTTATATATTTTATTATAATTTATTACATTTTATGAAATATGATTTTATTTATTTATTTATCTACTTAATGGCAATAAATGAAACCTAGTTTTTTCATTTACCACACTTGAAAATAATAAATGCAATTAATGAAGAAATATAATTAATAAAATATAGGAAAATTTAAAATTTATTTGAGGATTCTATGAACAAAATTTTATGTTTATTTTAAAAATTTTGAATATTTGAAGATTTGAAGATAAGATTGTTGTTGATTTGAAACTCCTTAGGTAAGAATCTATGTCTCTATAGTCTCTATCTTTTTTTAACTGTAACTTTCCATGATATTTTGAATTTATAAATTTTAATGTTTTGTTGAATAACAATTTCACCTAGTTAAAAGAAAAATTATGAGATTTATGGTAAGAAAAAAAATCAAGTTTGATGAAATAGTAACGGCATTTTAAGTTTAGTTTAAATGATTGATTAATCAAGTTCACTAAAATAGTAAATACAACTCCATTGAGTAGTAAGTATTGTTTAAGTGATGAGTCTAGTTTGATAAAGTAGTAAGTGTTGTTTAAAATGATGAGTCAAGTTTGATAAACTAATAAGTAGAGTCTCATTGAGTAATAAGGCAATGTTTGGGAAGAGCCATGGGCTCAATGAGCCATGTAAGGACAAAAAGGCTCAAAAGCCCACTAAAATGACAAACCAACAATCTTGTTTTGCAATCTTCAACTCTAACCTCCAATTCACAAAACTACCCCTCATCCAAAAATGAAAATGCAGCAGCAAAAAAAAATAAAAAAAATATTTTTTGTTTTTTGTTAAAATATTTTATAAAATAAATTAAAATCTATTTTATAAAAATAGTTTTAAATATTTTAATTTTTGTTAAGGTTTTTGTTATAATTTGAGTGTAGAGTTGTGAAAGTAGTATGGAGTTTCAAGTTATGTGTTTGGTTATGAGTTTTAAAAATAATTTATTATGTGAGTTTTATTTAAATTACAAAATTTTTTTTGCCTTAAAATAATTTTTTGTATATTTATTTTAATTTTTTTCTATTGACAGAATTTTTAGATTATTTACATTATTTAAATACTTAAAATAAAAAATTAAAATAAATATAAATTTTAAAAACGCAAATTAAATTATTATTAAAATAAAATTAAAATTAAAGTATTATAAAAAACAGAAATTAAATTATTATTAAAATTAAATATTTAAAATTAAATTAAAATTAAATTATTATAAATTAAAATTAAATTATTTAAAATAAAATAAAACGAAATTAATAACATTAATAACATTTTAAAATAATTTACAAATTAAAAAATAATAACATTTTTAACTTAATAAAACGGCAAAACACGTAAATTATAAATGAAAAACGTAAAACCGTAAAATAGTAATTAATTAAAAAATGGCAAATTAAAAAAATTATTATAAAAAACGCTAAAACCGTAAAATAGTAATTAATTAAAAATGGCAAGTTAAAAAAATTATTATAAAAAATGACAAAACCAAATTAGTAATTAATAAAAAATTGACAAATTAAAAAATTTATTCTAAAAAACCGACAAAACCGAAATTAGTAATTAATAAAAAATGACAAATTAAAAATCTATATATATTTTACCAAAAAAGCCAAAATAAAACCCAAAATAATAAAATAATAAAATTTAAAAAACTACGCTAAATCCAAAAAAATAAATTAATAAATTATTTTAACAAAAGAAGGCAAATAAAACCGAAAATTAAAAAAACAAAATAATACGGTAAATCCAAACAACAAATAAAATAAATAAATAAATATTTTATCAAAATAAAATAAAACCCAAAATAAAAAAAAACATTACAAAAAACGCCCATACATGCCACAATTTTAAAATAAAAAAAATAAATAAATAAAGCAAAATTGGAAAACCACACCCCAAAAAAAAAAAAAAATTTAAACCAAACAAAGTTATCAAAAGGCAAGCTTATAATTTCAAAGGATGACACCTCACCAAAAAGCCAAAAAGTCAAAAAGCCAAAGTTCTTAAAAGGGTTTTGGAGCCCTGTGCTCATATACCAAAAAGCCAAAAGCTAAAGCCACTTCCCAAACGGAAGCTAAGTGTTATTTAAATGAGTGGTAAGTCAAGTCTGATAAAGTAATAAGTAGAATCTCATTGAGTAGTAAGTGTGGTTTAAATGAGTGGTAAGTAAGTGTGATAAAATAGTAAGCACGGTTTAAATGAGTGGTTTCCAACTTACTACAACAACTAAACACACTTACTACTTGATATGGTCAGTACTTTGCTATTCCACATAAGTACACTTACCATGTAAACATTAATAAAATGCACCTAACCTCTAAAATAAATATAAAATTTATAAAATAGAATGTAAACAAAAAAAAAATGTACAAAATAAATATGAAAGTAATAAATTTTATTATAATTTTTACATTTTATGGAATATGATTATTTATTTATTTATTTACTTAATGGCAATGAATGGCAATAAATGAAACTCGCTATCTTTTTTTCATCTACCACAACAAATGCAATTAATGAGAAATATGATTGACAAAATATAGGAAAATTTCAAATTCATTTGAGGATTTCTATTCCTTCTCATTCTATTTTCAACTCTTTAGACTCAACTGACTACTTACCATCCATTTTACTACATAGTAAGTAGAATCTCATTAAGTAGTAAGTGTGATTCAAATGAGTGGTAAGTCAAGTCTGATAAAGTAGTAAGTACCTTATTGAGTAGTAAGTGTAGTTCTAATGAGTTTAAAATCCATGGTGGAATGATTTTTTCTCTCCACAAATTCATGTGATTGGCTATGAATATGTATTTACAAATTTAGTATCTACAATATTTTGAAACATAAATGGAAGTCTACAAATTTACCACTTACCATCCATTTTACAAATTCGAGAAAGTCTCCATGTAAGAATCTATCTATGTCTCTATTTATGTTTTATTTTAACTTATGTGATATTTTTAATTTATTAATTTTAAGGTTTTGTTGGAACAACATTTCACCTAATAAAAAAAAAATCATTGAATAGTAAGTGGAGTTTCATTAAATAGTAGATCGAGTTTAATTAAGTAGTAAGTGAAATCTAATAAATTAGTAAGTTAAGTTTGATGGAGTAGTAAGTAGAGTATCAACGAATAGTATGTAGAGTTTTATTAAGTAGTAAGTGGTGTACTTTAGTAGTAAGCAAAATCTAATGAAATAGTAAGTAGAATCTCATTAAGTAGTAAGTAAGATTTAATTGAGTAGTAAGTTTCCAATCATTGTTGTAGTGAGATTTAATTGAGTAGTAAATCAAGTCAAATTAAATTGTGTCTTATTGAGTACTAAGTTAAGTCTAACAAATTTTTACATTTTCACATTTTGTTTAACATTCATATTTCTTGTGTTAGTAATTTGAAATTCATATTTCTATTTATTATTGGCCAATCATTGAGTTGATGATTTACTAAGTTATTCTTACAACATTTTGTGACTCAACTTACCACTTAGTAAGTAAAAGTATCAATGAGTAGTAAGTAGAGCCTCGATTATAATGGAAAATAAGGTTTAATTTAGTAGTAAGTGAAGTGTAATGAAATATTAAGTGGAAGATTATTGAGTAGTAAGTAAAGTCTAATGAAGTAATAAGTGGAAGTTCATTAAATAGTAAGTACAATTTAATTGAATAATAAGTGAAATCTAATAAAATAATAAGTGGAGTCTCATTAACTAATTATAATATCACTTACCATTTGGTTTGATCTAATTAATTTTATTATACTTACCATGTATGGAAGACAACATTGGGCATAACAACATCGCATATGAATTACATAACGGTGGTGCTACATGTACCAATTGGTATACCAATTAGTGTACCAACATATGTTATGACATTATTACTAACTCCACTAATTATACAAATTACAAATATCCAAAACCTCTAAAATTATGTCACATCATCTATTAGTACATTAATTGCTATACCAATTGGTGCATTTAGTATTATTCATTACATAATGATGATGATGATGATGATGATGATGATGATGATGATGATGATATTGACACTGGTGAGTACAACTTGGCAATCAAGAGGAATATTGTTAATTCTGATGATCTCCCAACCGAAAGAAATGTTAACTATATGGACCAACTAACTGAAAGATATATATTTGAAATGACATTAGATTTGGTAGAAAATGAAAAAGTTTTCACAATATGTATGTAAAGATGAAAGGTTTTAGTATTCGAGGAGATTAGTTGTATATGACAAGAGTAATATGGCTATATCGAGGAGATAGGTTTGCTCAAAAGAAGGGCATCAACAATCTAAATACCTTAAGGTAGAAGATCGTAAAAGAGAATCAAAATGATTAACTAGAGTTGTCATGCATCCTTTAATATCAAATACAATCCAAATATTTGCAAATATGAAGTGATTGAGTTTGTTAAAGGGCAAAACCATTCCATGATAGGGCCTCTAGTGAAGTAATAAGTGGAAGCTCATTGAATAATAAGTGAAACTAAAGTTGAGTAGTAAGTGAAGTGTAATGAAATAGTAAGTGAAAATTGATTAAGTAGTAAGTGGAAACTCATTCTCAAAGAAGTGGAGTCTAGTGAAATAGTAAATGAAAGCTTATTAAATAGTAATTGAAGTGTAATAAAATAGTAAGTAGAAACTCATTGAGTAGTAAATGAAGTCTAGTGAAGTAGTAAGTGAAATCAAAATTGAGTAGTAAGTGAAGTGTAATGAAGTATTAAATGAAAACTGATTGAGTAGTAAGTGGAGTCTATTGAGATTTAATTGATTAGTATGCCAAGTCTAATAAAATAGTTAGTGAAGACTCATTAAGTAGTAAATGTGATTTAATTGATTAGTAAGTCAAGTCTAATGAAGGAAAATTTAAAGGATCAACAAATAGCAAGGTTTAATTAGATAGTAAGTAAAGTTTAATAAAGTGGTACATGAAGTCTAATTGAATAGTTAGTAGAATTTAATGAAACAATAAGTCAAGTCAAGTCAAATGAAATAATTAATAGAGTCTCATTAAACTGTAAATGAGAGTTAATTGAGTAATAAATCAAATCTATTTTGAAATAATAACTAAAATTTCATTGAGTAGTTAGTAGGATTTAATTAAATAGTAAGTAAGTAGTGAATAATGAATATAGGCTACATTTGACAAAAAGATCAAGGATATTCAACCACATCTAAATATGCAAGTTTAGCAATGAAACAATTCTTGATTTTAATGGCTTTATAAAAATGCAAATAAACAACAAAGTGCGCCAAATCTATTTAATTGTTTTTTTATTGTGTATAAAATAATTAAAAAATTAAGATTGAATACATGAATTTAATCTCGTAAAATTTCTACTAGTACAATCTAATTAAAACTTACAATTCAAAGGAAAATTTAAAGGATCAACAAATTGTACATTCCGCCAACTATTAGCTCAGAAAGAAAAAATTACACAAAACTTTTTTCAATCTTTTAAGAAACAAAAAAAAAAATTTAAAATTGAAATATTAAAAATTAAAATTTTATTTTCATTGCACAGAACAAAATGGAGTTAATTGTTAAGGAGAAATCACTAAACAGTAGAAGGTGGGGAAAATAATTACCAAAGTATGTGGGATGTAATTCACATAAAAAAATTGCACCTCCAACTTTTGTAATTATTTTTAGTTCATTAGGCTAAATGGTAATTTCCCCAATTGTAAATTCATTTCGCAAGTACATAATCATTACACACATATTTATCTGAGAGTTTTTGGGGAATGATTTTCCATCGGTTATAACCGGTTAACAAGTTGAGCAATGGACTGTCCAGATTCCTTCCCTAAATCTAATGGCTAAAAATAAGTTTTATGTATGGTATACAAATACTACTTTTGGGTACTACGCTTAGACCCCCAAAGTGGGTTAGGACAAAAGGAAGGGACGGGAACAAGACGAGCAATAAAAACTCAACTCATTATTCAATGAGTGGTTATTGGGTACTTCTAAAATATGGTCACATAGTAGTCTGAGTTATGATTGGTGGATAAAATAGAGTTCATGATTTTGTATCGTGATTGAAGAACATAAGGGGACATATCAGGTGATGATTAGTGGGTGTTGATTTTAACCACACAAAACTCAGCTTGGAGAGCACCGCGTAATAGATTAAGCCCAACAACTTGTAACAAGAATATGAGAATACCGCGGTGGTTCGGCCCACCCGGCACTCCGACGATCAAGTCACCAACTTATCTCTTAAAGATATCAAACAAGTACTCAATGCATAAGTAAGAGCATCACAAATAAACTTCCTCTAGAAGTCTTACTTTATGGACTCTATCCTTACAAGGATAACATCTATCACAACTCATACTATTCAGATTAAGATGAACTTCCTCAAGAGTCTCGCTCTATCCAAATAGGTAGCTTGATGTCATCTAGGACTCTAGTCCTCTATCCAAATATTTCAGATTCGTATCCTCGCAGTAATACCTCGACAAGGTTTCCTAAACATCTCTAAGAACATGATCTCGCCCACGCGGCACTTCTACCGACACATCACCTTAGCCACGGGCCATCTCAAATATTTCTCCACAACCCGCCTCTAGGTTCTATTACTCAACAACCTAAGGTGATGAAACCTATATCATTTCATCTTCTAACATGCTAGAGATACTCTTCCGTCCGAGATCATGACTTGATTCAGATCAAACAAGGACTCAAATGTCCAATCATCAAGAACCAAGAATCAAGAACCATCATGTTCTATTTCATCCAAGTCCAACATCTTGACAAAGATCACACTACTAGCATGATCTTGATTCACTAGTTCAAGAACATCAAGACCCTAGTATCAACTCATCAGAACCAAGAATAAACAAGTTCTCATTCCATCTAAATTCAATATCTCAACCGAGATCATCATGTCATCACCTCGTTGGTTCAGATAGTCACGCTGTCACTCTATCACATCAGTTACCCACGCCGCTTAACAGCATGTCGCCCAAGGCAATTACATAATGTTTTGCCATCTTTTCGCTTTTGGACAAAACTTCCTTCACTCTCTTTCTAGAAGTCTCCATTGTCATTCCTTCGCTTTTCCTATTACAACTCGTCACCACTTCATGCAGCACTCAATAGTCCCGCTTTGATCGTGAGTGGTGTCGACTGTAATCCCATTCGCATTTACTTCATTGGCTCCGCTTTGTAAGTCCTTGATTTCTTTTATTTTAACTTCGCTTCTCCATTGTTTTCAAATATATTCCTTCTATGGATTGTTACACATTACACGCAGATTCAGATTTGCATCTACATTACCATCTTGTATTCATATGCTAATCTCATTGTTCTACATGCCTTCACTTGCTTTGATTCATATTTTGTCCTTATGTTCTTGAGCCCTTCTTTACATTTTCTCAGATTTGACACATATCTTCCGCACACCGCCACCGAATTCTATCAATTTTGTTCATACCTTTAATCTGTAATGCTCTATTTTTCTCATATTCTTGTATCTTTGATCATTATTTCAAGTTCTTTAAACCTCGCTTTCTTCTGTTTATTCTGCTTGTTAGTAGATTACCGCTCAATCTTGTATATTTGCATAGACTTAGGTTTGGGATTTCTAGAATCCACACTTAGGAAAATTGAAACAAATTTTGGCCCCAAACCTTTCAAAACCCGAAAACCGATAACCCAAGAGTCTCTTAGGGTTTCATCGAGGTCTTTAACCCACATTCCAACCTTTTTTGCCAAAATCGCCCTAGCCGAGGTCATGGGGATGTTCAAATGAAGGATAGACTTCTAATAAACTAGAATACTTCACAGAATTCTCCATTCCAAATGACGCTCATCTAAGGTTGGCTAGGAGAAGGATTCCATGATGCCTGGAGAGACATATATGCCCTTCCCTGTAGTATCTATCATAAAAAATGGAGTCAGATTCTATCTTGACATCTTGTTTTGCTTCAAGCCGATGTGCCTTCTTTCGTATTTGAACAAGTTGTCTTTTTTAATGCAAGTCCCTTTTGACTAAGTGTTGAATGTTTGTCTCGCTTTATTTTTGTATGATTCCATACTTAAAATATTTTTGTACTTCTCCCAAGTATACTTTAACTATGTAATCACTTCCAAGTTGGAACACATCCACATATATCACCTTGGATCCACTTCATCTTGAGAGCACCCACGCTTAGTCACCTCGACCAACTTACTTCAAGTTCACCTTTTATTGTGATCTCAATCAACGGCACTTTTATAAAGATTCTTTGAATAACATTCAACAAGTATTGCTTCCTTACTTGTACTTGGCGCCTTTTATCAAGACTTCACTCTTCCAACATTTCCAAGTTTGACGACCTAGTTGGTGATCTTGCAACCAACAACTCGAAAGTGTCCCTCATTCGATATCTCTACGACTCCAACTTATAAATTTTTTCAAAATTTCAACAAGTGTCAAGCCTATTCCTCGCTTCCTTCATCTCGATATCTTAATTAACTCCAACTTGTAAATTTTTAAAAAATTTCAACAAGTGTTAAGTCTATTCCTTATTCCTCGTTTCCCGGAACCTAAGTATCACTTATGTTCACATTAAGCATCTTCGATTTTGTCAAAGTCTAATTCAAACAAATCTTAGCCGAGGTTTTCCACCTCGATGTCTCGTTAATCTGACTAGATCAAACTTAGTTCACCTCACCGCTATGGCAAGTCTGTTATTCGTCATGTTTCATTCGTAAACATCGCCAATTTAGTTCAACTCTACTATAGGCAAGTTGAGTTCAACTCTACTATATGGTAAGTCTAATTTATTCGCCATGTTTTATTTGGAAACATCGCCGACTTAGTTCAACTACAATAGGCAAGTTGAGTTCAACTCTACTATATGGTAAGTCTAAGTTATTCGTCATGTTTTATTTGAAAACATCACCAATTTAGTTCAACTCTACCATATGGTAAGTCTAAGTTATTTGTCATGTTTTATTCGGAAACATCACCAACTTAGTTCAACTCTACTATAAGCAAGTTGAGTTCAACTCTACCATATAGTAAGTCTAAGTTATTCATCATGTTTCATCTTGAAATATCGCCAACTTAGTTCAACTCTACCATATGGTAAGTCTAAGTTATTCGCCATGTTTCATTCGAAATATCGCCAACTTAGTTCAACTCTACCATATGGCAAGTGTTAATTCAACTCTACTATATGACAAGTTTAAGTTATTCGCTATGTTTCATTCGAAATATCGCCAATTTAGTTCAACTCTACCGTAGACAAGTTGAGTTTGACTCTACCATATGGTAAGTTTAAGTTATTTGTCATGTTTCATTCAAAAATATTGCCAACTTAGTTCAACTCTACCATATGACAAGTGTTAATTCAACTCTACCATATGGAAAATCTAAATTATTCATTATGTTTCATTTGGAAGCATCTCCAACTTAGTTCAATTTTACCATAGGCAAGTTGAGTTCAACTCTACCATATGATAAGCCTAAGTTATTCGTCATATTTTATTCGAAAATATCGCTAACTTAGTTCAACTCTACCATATGGCAAGTATTAATTCAACTATACCATATAGCAAGTCTTAGTTATTCGCCATGTTTCATTCCAAAATATCGCAAACTTAGTTCAACTTTACCAAAGATGGTAAGTCCAAGTTATTCGTCATGTTTCATAATGAAACATCGTAAACTTAGTTTAACTCTGCCATCACGGCAAGTCTAAGTTATTTGTCGTGTTCGTTAGGGGAACGTCATCATAAGACGTTTCGGTCTTATCGCATAATCATGGATTTCAACAACATTTTCATGCTTTTTTACATAGGCTTCGGCATCCTTTTGCATGTAGGGCCAGCAGAATTCCTGCGATATAGCTCTATGGGCAAGGGATCTCCCCCCTGCATGGCTTTCACATATTCCTTTGTGGACCTTGTATAAAAAGTCTTCAACTTGGGAAGGATGTACACATTGTAATAGAAGTCCAGTAAAAACCCTTCTTTCTAGATGGCCTTCTGCTAATAGGCAGAACCTAGCCGACTTAAGTCTGATCTTGTGTGCTTCCTTTTTGTCTTCTAGGATCCGGATCCGCCACTTCCGAGCTCTTCTTTCTCGAACTTAATCATCTAGGTTGAGATCTTGTTTTTGGAATCCAGACCCGCCACTTGTTTAACTCTTCTCTTCTTGGACCTAATTATCTAGGTCAAGATCCTTGTCTTCGGAATCTAGGATTTGCTTACTCAGTCGAAGCTCATCTTCTCGCACCTAATCATCTAGGCCAAGAGCTTTTCTTCTAGAATCTAAGGTCCGCTCACTCAAGCAGTAGTTTTCTCTTCTACCCAATCATCTAGGCCGAGATCTTGTTTTCTAGAATTTGGGATCTACTCACCGAGGTCGAGCTATTCTTTTCTTGGACCTATTCATCTAGGCTGAGATCTTGTTTTCTAGAATCTTGGATCTGCTTACTCAAGCTGAGCTTTTCTCTTCTCGGACCTAATCATCTAGGCCGAGATTTTCTTCTAGAATCGGGATCCGCCACTCAAAGTTGAGTTCTTCTTTTCTTGGACCTAATCATCTAGGCTAAGATCTTTTCTTCTAGAATCTAGGATCCGCTCACTCAGTTGAGCCTCGCCTTCTCGAACCTAATCATCTAGGCCGAGATCTTGTCTTCGAATCTAGGATCCGCCACTTAGGTTGAGCTCTTGTCTTCTCAAATCTACTCATCTAGGCCGAGATCTTATCTTTTGGGATCTAGGATCCGCTTACCTAGGCCATGCTCTTCTATTTTGGATCTACTTCACCAAGGCCATGCTCTACCATCTTGGATCTACTTCACCTAGGCCATGCTCTTCCATCTAGGATCCGCTCCACCTAGGCCATGCTCTTTTATCTTGGATCGCTTACCTAGGCCATGCTCTTCCATCTTGGATCTGCTTCACTTAGGTCAATGTCTTTTCTACCTGAAGGTCGTCTTCATTTCCTCGGGAGTGCTCATGCCCCATTATCTTTGTATTCATCATTTCTGGAAAGGTCTTTATTCCGTCAATGTTGATGCATTCTCCATCTTCACTGAGCTTGTCATTGCCGACACGTTGATCTTGCACAATGATAACCATCTATTCTAACTAAGTTCCCACAGACGGTGCCAAATTGTGGGTGTTGATTTTTGACCACACAACCAAAGAGGGAACTCAGCTGAAGAGCATCAGTAGAATAGATTAAGCCCAATAACCTGTAACAAGAATATGAGAATATCATGGTGGTCCACCCGGAGGCACTCCGACGATCAAGTCAGTCAACTTATCTCTCAAAGATATCAAACAAGTACTCAATGCATAAGTAAGAGCATCACAAATAAAAACAAACCTTAGACCCACGAGAGTGTCTTACTTTTATAATGATCAATATCCAACTTTCCCTAGAAGTCTTATTTCATGAGACTCTATCCTTTGCAAGGATAACATCTATCACAACTCACACTATTCAGATTAAGATAAACTCCCTCAAGAGTCTCATCTCTATCCAAATAGATAGCTTGATGTCATCTAGGACTTTAGTCCTCTATCCAAATATCTCGTATTTTGGAATCCCCGTAGAATATCTCGGCAGTGCCCTAAACATCTCGGCAAACATGATCAGCCCTTAGCACGGCTAATACCTCAGGGTCACCTTAGCCACGTGGCGCCATCTCAAAATACTTCCACACAATTAGTAAAGGTGTATGAACTCGTGGTGCTTCGAGAGCATTAAATAGTTTTTCTTCTTGAATACCTCAGTAAGATTTTTTTAAATTACCGAATGCTATTATTCAATTTTTATTATGTAATTTTGAGCTTTCAGCTTTCAACATTTAACTTTATGGAGGTTTTTTTTATCCAAGCAATCTATACATGATCTTTAAAATTATTATTTACCCTTGGCTCCATAAAATCCTCATTAGTTTGCAAACAATGTTACTCTCCAAATACCAATAAATTGGAATTGCCTTCATAAAAGGATCAATTTCTCTTCCATTAGTGTATGAATTGCACTGTGCCGTTAGGTTCATGGAAGTTCAATATGAGCCACACAAAGACTGACTGAATAATTTAATTCATCAAAATAAAATACATAATGTCCCAATAGATTCAACTGCACAATATATTCACTTGAGTAAATTCCGAATAAGTCTATTAATTTTTAAAACTTTACAATTTCACAAAAAAATTGCTCATTGATGAATATTTATTATATTTTCTTTTTACATGTACTAAGGGTTTGACCTATTCATAAGTATATTCACGAATCAATCCAGACTAAATGGTTTGATCTAGCGCTTTTAGGGAATGATTGGGCTCGGATTATAGAAAAAATTAAAATTTGATGAATATTATATTATATAATATGAAGAATTTACATATTTTAAAACAATTAGTTTATAAAATATTTTAAAATTTCTCATTACTTTAGCAAGAAATTTTGATTTCATCAGGGTACATATAGGGGTGTAATTTTAGCTCGACCCACCCAAGCCTTGGCTTGGTTCGCCCATGTCTTGGTTCGCCCATGTCGGGCCTCATAGGCTCCTACCAAAATTGTGGTCGAGCCAAAAAAATTAGACCCAAGCCTAGGAGGTATTTGGGCCTTGGGCGGTGGTAGACTGAGCTTGGGCTCAAGTTTGGACAGACTTGAACATTTTTTTTATTTTTTCTATTTGGTAACCAAAATTTTATTTTTTTCCACCAGTAATGGCACTAGGCCTCGAGTAGGCTGGACGGCCGGGCTTCGTGACGGGCTTTGAGTAAGCCTTGAGATAGGTTGATGGGCGAGGTCCACAGGCCTGACAGGGTTTCAAAATGATGGCCCAGGCCCAGGGTCTTGGGCTGGGTTTGAGCCCAAGCCTAACCGAGCCTAATCGGGCCGGGTCCACCTCAGGCTGCCCATCGGCTGCGGGCCATTTTTACACCCCTAAGTACATGATAAGTGGAAAATGAGAAAGGAATGAAGGAATCAAATTAGAGCTAGATAAACATTGGGTTGGACCATATTCGAGTTGGGCTTACACTATATAGTAAGAGCCTATGTGTCATTTCGAACTCAGCTTGATTGGACATTGAGCCCAATCTAGCCATTTCACGCCTAATTCTAGAAGAACTTATAAATCCCAAGCCCACTGGCTTAATCTAATAGATATGATTTTTATTTATTTTTTTTGTCTTGAAAGATTATTAAATTATTCAGACCTTTTTACGAATTATTTGAATTTGAACATTAACAAAATTCAATTATTAAATAAATATGAACTTTTAACAATTATTTTAATTTAAGTCCTAGAAAGAAGTATATATACTTTTATTATTATTTTTTGGGAGTAAATTTCACTTATCTCCTTTAAAGTTTGAAGAAAATATTAATTTCGTACTTTTGACATGATTGTATTAATTTTTCTTGAGTTTTAAATTCACATAATAGTTAGAATTTTCTTTTATCAATAATCCATTAGTCATATAAATAAAGAAAATAATATTATTCGCACTCAATTGCTTTAGGCACCGTTTGGCAATGCATTTTGGGGCTATTTTAGCCACTACGGGACAAAAGAGGCTAAAGTAGCCAAATGGAGACAAAAGCCACTGCAATTGACTGGTAACAACCCACTTCAAGGTAAATTTACCAAACTACCCCCACATGAAAAACCACAAATAAAAACAAATTAATGTATACAAATAAAAATAAAAATGACAAAAACGTAAATTAAAAAAAAAAAAAAAAGAACCACAAAAATACGCCTCATCCTCAAAAAAAAAAAATAAAAAATAAAAAATAAAAACAGAAATTAGCATTTGCCATGTAATTTAAAAAATAAAAATAAAACACATGAAAACCCATTTTCGAAAAATAAAAATAAATTAATGTATACAAATAAAAAAAAAATGACAAAAACGTAAATGGAAAAAAAAGAACCACAAAAATACGCCTCATCTAAAAATTAGCATTTCCACGTCATTGAAAAAAAACATAAAAAATCCTTTTCCAAAAAAAAAAAATTAAAACAAAAAAAAAACTGAAATTGTCATTTTTCAGGTCATTTGAAAAAAAAAAAAAAACAACATAATAAAGCTTTTCCAACAAAAAAAATAAATAAAAAACAACAACAACAACAACAACAACAACAACAACAAAAAGCACATTAAAATGAAACTGAAATAAGCATTGTCAACATCATTTAAAATTAAAAAACAAGAAAAAACCTTTTCAAAAAAAAAAAAATAAGCAAAATAAAAAGTCAATAAAATGAAATTGAAATTAGCAGTTTCCACGTCATTTCAAAAAAAAAATGAAAAAGCCTTTTCCAAAATAAAATAAAAAAACAAATTAATATATATATATATATACAAGAAGACAACACCATAACACCCAAATTTACATTTTCAACGTCATGTTAAAAAAAAAAAAAAACATAAAATTTTTTTTTTCCAAACCAAAAAAAAAAAAAAAATTGAAAACAATAAAAAAAATGACAAAAACGTAAATGAAAAAAAAAAGAACTACAAAAATACGCCTCATCCAACCCAAAAATAAATAAATAAATAAAAATAGAAATTTGCAGTTGCCACGTAATTTTAAAATAAATAAAACACATGAAAAACCATTTTTGAAAAATAAAAACAAATTAATGTATACAAATAAAAAAATGAAAAAAAACATAAATTAAAAAAAAAAAAAGAACAACAAAAATACGCCTCATTCAAAAAAAAATATTTAAAAACAGAAATTAGCATTTGCCACATAATTTAAAAATAAATAAAACACATGAAAAATCATTTTTGAAAAATAAAAACAAATTAATGTATACAAATAAAAATAAAAATGACAAAAACGTAAATTAAAAAAAAAAGAACCAGAAAAATACGCTTCATCCAAAAAAAAAAAAAAAACAGAAATTACCATTTGCCACGTAATTTACAAATAAATAAAACACATGAAAACCCATTTTTGAAAAATAAAAACAAATTATTGTGTACCAATAAAAATAAATAAGACAAAAACGTAAATTAAAGAAAAAGAACAAATTAATATATACAAAAAGAAAAATGACAAAAACATAAATTAAAAAAAAAAACCATAAAAATACGCCTAATCCGACAAAAAAAAAAATTCCGCACCAATGACGCTGACGTGGAGGATGTATGGCAAGGAGTAAAAATATAAAAAATCACTTCAAGGGCAATTTGGTCATTCACCATGAAGACACCTCACCAAAAAATCAAAAAATCAAAAAAGTCAAAAAGCCCTTCCCAAACCAGGCTTTTTAGTCCCAGGCTAAAATAGTCAAAAAAGCCAAAAAGCCAACCCACTTCCCAAATGGAGGCTTAGTCATACTAAAATTGAGGTTAATGTAATTATGTTAAAAGTGGAAAACTAATTATATTTTTTCTAAATCTCAAGAAAGGTAAGTTTAATTTATATTTTTTTTTCTAGTTTGTTTTGTCACTAAATAATCTAAAATTAAAATAAATATTTTATAAATAGGGAAGTCAGGTCAGATTAGGCTAAAATTCATTATTCCATGATCAGTCTGAAGGTTAAATGAGCTTAAAATCTGACTTTAACTTGGCTCAAATATTTTTCTTAATTCTTAAAAATTAAAAATTAAGTTGAATAGATCATTAAACCTATGGCCACTCCTAAATTACTAAATTGTCACCGCTATGCGTGAAGCATTATCATCGATGTTACATAAGCGTGAAACTCATTTTCAGTTCTATTTTGATGATCCGACCGCTGAAAATTTAGGAAATAGTAGAAAATCAAGTTGATCAGATATCAATAACCTGTTTGTCAAATAACATTTGTATTTAGTTTGATACATACATATTCATTTTTTTATAAAAAGATGTTATTTGATGAACAAGTTATTGATATCTGATTAACTTGATTTTTTACAGGTATATTGTTCTTGATATTTTCTAAATTTTCAACGGTTCGAATCATCAAAATAGGACTAGAAATGAGTTCCGCAGGCCACACAACAATCACTGCTATGCTTCACGCACATCAGTGACACTAGCACCCTAAAATTAAGTGTAGCCGAAAATTAAACCTTCGTTCGGGAAGTGAATTAGTGTCACGACCAAAACCCGCCTCTATAGGTTTAGCGTCGTAACCAGCTAATAATCCGTGATTACCGAATGCCTGTTTAACAATAATGACAATAATACAATATAAAGGGGCTGGCGAAAGCCAATCAATAATAACGTACATCGTCCAATGAGCTGTGAGGACTTGAATGGAAATAAACTTTCATATACATAGTTATATACACAAAACTTATGTCCATAAAACACATATATATATGACAAAACATAAGTTAGGGAATTAAATCCCATTATCAAAAACATTATTAACAAAAGTCATAAAACATTTTTTTCACTTGAGCAATATCAAAGGGGTGAATTTGAACCACCCAAGCAGCCTTGACACATGTTGGTTCGGAATCTCGTGATGAGGCACAATAGCTGGCTTGACAAAACAAGGGTTCAGGTTGATGTCACTAGCTTTGATTCAGTGCTCGATCATCTACATATATATAGTAAACAGTGAGGTAGAGCCCAGTGAATAACAGCTGTGTAAAGAGATCAAGAATGATGTCCTTACAATATTTGAAACAATCGATTATCAATAGAATATTTTCAATTAGTATCTTTTTGTCAATCAATCGTTCAATTCAATCAATCATATTCGTATAGGTCATACGTGGTACATCCAATAACAACAATATAATAGGTCCTAAAGACCGAACAATCAATTAATGGCCATCAAACAATAGACAATAGTTCCAAAAACTAGAACTGACAGAGATCTTTGTAACAATAGCGATATCAATAAGAATAATAATAGCAATATGCTATGGATGTCACGAATACAGTTCAAAAAGATAATCATCATTCAATCGATAAAAAGTAACAGTTCAGAAAACAACATAATTTATCATTCAGAAAATAAATACAATTTGAACATATCTTTACAATAGTGTTACTCACAGTGGGCTCCTCTGTACATGTACTAATGGTTCGGCGTCCAACCTAAACAAATAAAGTCAAGCACAACATAATTACAATCACTCGTACAATTCTACTCAATTCGACTGTTCGATCTCTATTCAGTTTGGTACATATATCTATTCAATTCATTTTCTTCTTACTCGGTTTCTATTTATTACTTAACCGTTTGGTTATTACGTTTGTGCTTTAGTTTCTTTCGTGCTTATGATATGAACATGAATGCAATTGCACATAAAAACACTTTAAAACCATGCAAGAACTTGGGTCTTAAACATTAGCCACAATTCATAGCTTTAAATCAACTCAAGGTTTCCATGTAAAACAAAGCAACCCTTTAAAATGAAATATATACACATACACATACAAGGTTGGGTTTAAAATCTGCAAATCCCAAAATCCTCAATTTCATACAATATAAGACCCAAAACTCCTTTCAAGAAAACATTAATCTTTATAGACATGACTTTGAACAAAAACATATCTTCAAATTAAGAACCAATTTTTTCATTGAAAACTCAAAGTCTTGAATTGAATTGAATTTTGATAATAAAAAAAAACTTGGAAGTTAAGCTTCAATTTCTCAATTGCTATGGTACCTCCTCAAAATCATAAAAACTCATGCAAGGAAATAAGAATATGGTCATATAACCTAAGAATGTATATCATGCATGGTGATTTTGAAAGTTGATTTAACTAATTCTTCAATTTCGGAACACAATTACATTAAACCTCCATTTTCATAAACATAATCCTTAATTTAATGTATGATCTCTCCTCAATCTCTATGAATCATGTAGGAGAACAAGTATAGAATCAAAGTTTTCTCGAAAATATACCATGCATGTAAAGATTAGGAGTTAATTTGAACAATTTTACCATTTTCTAACATGCATGTCCTAAGCTCTTAATTTCATGAGCAAATCTTCTAATTAATTATAAATTCAACTCAAGTAATCTTATGTTCTTCCTATTTGAGCTTAGATTCTATGAATTAACAGTGTATCATTTCAATTTCATGAATTAGGAGGTAGAAATTACCTTAGTTTGATGATTTAATGCAATATGAATCAAGC
The DNA here is from genome assembly GCA_025200525.1 of Camellia lanceoleosa. Taxonomy (NCBI): domain Eukaryota; kingdom Viridiplantae; phylum Streptophyta; class Magnoliopsida; order Ericales; family Theaceae; genus Camellia; species Camellia lanceoleosa. The sequence goes on along the minus strand of JANUSC010000090.1, from coordinate 769,297 downwards.
CTCTTCTTTCTTCTTCCTTCAATTCTTCTTTGAGCTCAAACTCTCAAGATGACTATTTCTTTCCTCACACTCTCTCTCACTCTCTTCGTGGTTCTTGTTTGGTGTGTTAGATGAAAGACTCAATATAAGCAACCAAGTACTCTCTCTCTTACTATGTTTGTTGATTCAAAATTGAGTAGTGTTCTAAATTATTATTATAATCAATTAATTTAACTTTAAACTATTAAATCATTCTAATTAAGTTAAATAAAAATCAAAGCTACGCAAATTAAATTAATTCTCATCATAATAAAATCTCAATTACACTAAATTTAATTATATTAGTGTGAATTAGACTCTAATTCCTATCCTATTATTTAATTCTAACTTGTTAAAATTAATGAATCAGACAGGTTTAAGTCTCACTCTAACCTATCTGTCTACAATAACACAAATCAATGGGTCACATGACAATCAATAACACATAATCACATAATTAACAATAAACACATAATCAATATAAAATTAATTTGCTTAATTAAGGAGGTGGTTGTCACAATTTGCTTTTTGATTTTGTGGCTATTTTAGCCTGGGTTAAAAAGCCTCATTTGGAATTGTAGATGTCCCTGAACGTCCCGGGGAAAATCCCCCCCATTTTGTTCATTTGGACTCACTACAGTTCAGGACTCGATGTCACGGTCCTGTATCTAATCTCGCAGAGTGCAATACAACACCGATGAATCATCAAAGAGTCCAAATTCGGCAAATCGTTTTGAAAATAGATTTTTAGAAAGAAGTGTCAAACATGAACTGCTTTGCCAGATACAGAGTCGCCACCTAAATATTTTATTTTGGGAGAATTTAGGAAACCCTGACTCGTGCCTAAGGCCACGTGTCCGTCATCACCAAAGTTGCCTCGACTCGGGAACTTGGGTACGATTGGGGAAGGTCAGCTATAAGCACCCCCGCTCGCCCGATCAAAGATCGGCCACTACTAAACATGATATCTTATTTTTTTGAAAGCACATGTGTTCTTATTCCAGTTAATTAGCTAGAATTACTACGTGATGCGCACAGTAAAACAAGTATAGACTAGATCGCCTAATTTGGAACAAATCATTACATATCCGTTTGTTTGGAAAAATGGTTTGAGTTTTGCTACTCGCAAGTAGGCTAAAATACGGATTTCAATGAATTGTCCCAATTCAAGCAATCCAACCGTCACTCAGAGGCATTCAGGCAGTTATATCACATACGCAAATAGCCTCATGGTAAGCATGCTGTCATGGCAACACTCACACACATGCAAGGATGCTAAAGCGTAAATACTTACCTAGTACTCCAAGCCAAAACAGAAACTAGTTAGTAATCAAATGCATGATCCTAGTTCATGTTAAGATGGCTAATGCAACACATGCAAAATGCAACTAGAAATAGGCTCGGTTATTCTAAGATGTCATGTGAAATGCAACTTGATGCATGTATTCAAATTGGAATTGAAATACAATGCAGTTAGCATGATGTGCCGAGCCCAGTGCATGCAATACGAATGAATATGTGTAAACATGCTATCATAAGTATGCTAATTGAAACGTGCCCTAAAACTAACCATTGTAAGCGGTTAAATAAAAGGAAGAAAGACGTGGGGTTGGAAGACATGCATCACACACACGCACGCTTATTACACAATTTGCCCTCTCTCGGAGGGACTGAAAGAATAATACAAATTAACTAACTAACAAGCTAATTAATTATTACACAACACTTAACTAATTAAATGAATTAATTAAGCTAAGAAAGCAATAAAGAGGCCTCGAGAAGAGGGATGAATGCATGCATGTTCGGTTTCGCTCGGAAATCCATCGCCATACTCATGCTACATCTGTTTACACTGCTCTGCACTTCTGAAAACTGCACAAGTCTCCAGGATGTTTCTGAACGACCTTCTGAGCACTGTGGAAGGTCACTGGCCATGGAAAACTGGTCATCGACCATGTATGAGGCTCTCGGCCAACAATGCATAGCCGACCGGCACTGAAGATAGCCGACTGGCCATCTCTTCCTGCAGAATCTTGTTTTGCTGCAGCAGAAGGCAAACAGAGCATGGCAATGTATTTTCAAAGCAATGTTTGCACAACTACCGTCCTTATCATGTTTAAGACTCAAAGGAGTATGGTTTTCGACCCTCGGACCATCAATCACACATTTCAATGCATGATGGCCAAAGAAGCCAAGTGTGCAACTCAATATGGAATGAAATGCACAAAACACATAAAGGGCCCCAACCTCTATCATGATTGATCAAGAGGCAAGAGATGCACACACAATGCAATGCAACCTAGGAAAGCAAGCAAGCATGCAAATAACTCAAATGTGCAACAAATCTAATGCAAGATGAGCATGTTAACATGCAATATGCAATAGGCATACAACCTAGACATATGGACATGTATAGCATGCAACAAAATGCAAAATGAAACAAGCATGCAACAACATGGTGAGATGGACTTACACTAACATGGGTAGCTCTCAAGCATGCCAAAATCAGTGGCCAAATGTGTTGGGATGGTGGCTCGGAATGCATAAAGATGAAGCTCATGCAATGGTCCATAAATGAGGCATACAAGCACAACTCTCAAACGCATTTAAAGAGTGATAGATACATGTGCATGACCATGAAACATGGACTGAAATTACACTACAAATGATGTCAAATCATTGAAATAGGCCAAGTAATGCATACTAAATGACTCAATACACAAAGCTTACAAGCAAGATTGAACCAAAGCTATGCAAAACAAGTCATGGGTGACCAAGACAACCAAAATCAGACCTCAAGCTTACCAAAACATGGATAAAATCTTCTTGAAGTCAAGCCAAAAGCATGCTGAAAAGACATGTCACAACATGACACATGTTAGGCTATTTCATGGGATTGTATGGCAAGTGTATGAAGCATGCAAAGGCTAACCAAACCAAACCTAAACAAAGGTATGACATGATAAAATAAGCCCAAGAATATGCTGAAATGGACACAACATAGGCTAAAATGAGATGCTACTTCAAGGAGCATACAAAGCTAGTGTGTGTGATTTACACTACAAGTGTATGAGGCATGCAAGGGCCAACCAAACCAAGCCAAAATAGATCTAAGGCATGTTAAAACTACTCCAAAAATCTCGAGATGGCCCAAAAACAAGCTAGAAACACATGCTCAAACATGAGGCATACAAGACTAGTTTGCAAAATTTACACTACAAGTGTATAAACCATGCATAGAATGACCAAGATAGGCAAAAACAGTGGCATGTGACAGAAAAATAACCACAAATACCAGTTAAAACATGGCCAACATGAACTTAACAAAGGTGCTCACGTATGAGGCACATATGACAAGTATTGAAGACAACAAGGAGAGGGGATGGCCCTCTCCTTCTTAGGACCTCAAAACACCACTCCTACCACTGAAATCCCTTTGAATTTCAATGGTGAGAAGGCCAATACAAGGTGGTCCCGAAGCTCACAAAAAAGGCATAAAAATGAGGTCAAACAAAGCCTAAGAGGGGGTAACCAACCCCAAACACAAAAGTGATCTTAAACAAACTTGCATGAAAAGAAAGAACTTTTATTAGTTATACGTTAAGCTCAAAACAGCATGCAAGATAGGCTAAAAGTGTATGCAAAAATGGGGAATAAAGAGGGTAGTTCTCACCCTTGATGCACAGCTGCAAAACTAGCAGGTTCTTGGACCAAGAACCGACTCTTTAACATCTGAAAATGACCTCCAAGAATCTTAGATGAATGGTGGAGGTGTGTGGCTATGAGGTGTGGTGTAATAAGCCAAGAACAAGACCCTTTTGAACTCAAAATATAGAGATATAAAGAGAGATATATCTTGGAGCCTTAAACAAATTTTTGGAACCTCTCTAAAGGAGAGGGAGGTCCTCTCTTATAGAGAAACAAGAGAGTTCAAGCTTCTTGGAGAAGCTAAAAAAGGTTCAAGCTTCCTCAAGAAGCTAAAAAAGGTTCAAGCTTCCTCAAGAATCTAAAAAAGGTTCAAGCTTCCTCAAGAAGCTAAAATAAGGGTTCAAAAGGTTCAAGCTTCCTCAAGAAGCTAAAAAAAGGTGCAAATCCTCCATACACGTGTATGGAGGATAGAGACTGTGCCACTTGGCACTAAATATCTCATAAAAGCATTTAACAGGTTCGCCAGTAAAAGGCCGATCGACCAACACAAAGGGCCGGTGACTAAAACATTGCCAATCGCCAACACTTTTGGCCGGTAGCAATAAAACAGGGCCGGTGACAACATGCCAAGGCTGGTGGGGTGTGGGGATAGCCAACAAGCCATTTCCCGCCCTCAGGTGCAAAGATCACAAGTCCTTGGTCCAACCAAGCACAAAACAAATAAGTTGAGAGATCTTGAGGCAAGACGCGCAACCGAGACCTCCGAGAACTCAAGACGAATACGAGCATGGATGATCATCGAGTGTTCAAACGATGACGTCCAAGTCTTGAGGACGGTAAAAAATGAGGTGTCTACAGGAATTTTTTTTTTTTTTTGCTTTTTTGACTTTTGTGAGAGAAAAATTAAAATAATTATAGTTTAGATGTGACATTTTGTCTTATTGACTCTTTAATATATTTTAAATAAATTTAAAATCTCAATTAGCTAGGTGGTGCTTGGTATCAATTTTTTTACTTAAAATAATAAATAAAGACAAAAAAATGTTAAGTAAATCAATAAGATAAAATATTATATCTTATATATTAATCAATCAGTTTTTCTTAGAGGTAGGCATTTGTCGAGTCAAGCTCGGTTTGGGCCCGACTGACACTACATAATAAGAAATTTTGTGTCTATCCAAGCCCGACTTAACCCTAATATCGGGCCTCTACATCTGCCCTAACCCGATCCAAAAAATAATTATAAATTCCAAGGGGGACTTACCAGCCGGTCCCATGCAAACAAACTAATACCCAGCAAGTCCTCTCCTATTTCAGTTTCCAATTTTACCCCTAAATGTCACAAAACACGCGTGAAGCAAACACCAAATCACGAGGTCTCCCTGTGCGCATAAAACACACACTCCTTCTCAATTGTTCTGATTTGGAAACTATTCTGAGGCGATTTGGAAACCACTGGGGATTTGCGATTTCAAAATCGAAACAAACAAAGAGATTTTTCCTGAATCTCCTATCGTTTCCAAAGAAATCAGCTCTGTTTTGATCTATATTCTGATTCCGAACAGATACCCAACAAATCCTCCACCGTTTCAATCTATATTCCCTGTTCCATTCATCTTCAAGAACCATGCGAATCAAACGTGAGTCGTATTCATCTTCCATTCTTTTTTTAAAACTATAATTAAGTGATATTCAACTTCATAATAATCACATATTCACGTTCATTTGCTATACAATAACAGATTTGCTTATTTTGCCCAATTCAGTGAGAAAATTTGCTATAACCATGATAGATTTGCTTAATTTTCTTAATTGAGTCATAAAATTTGTTCCAATGATAGATTTGCTTCCTTTCTTTTTTCATAACTGTAATTGACTCATAAAATTCGACTTGAAGCTATTTTCAATATGTATCATACAGTATTAATTTATCATTGATATTCAACTTCATAATAATCACATCTTCATCTCCATTTGCTAAACAATGATGGATTTGCTTAATTTTGCTAATTCGTGATAAAATTTGATATACAATAATAATTGCTTACTTTGCCCAATTCAACGATAGGTTTGCTTAATTTTCCTAATTGAGTGATAAAATTTGTTATAATGATGGATTTGCTTCTCTTCTTATTTTATAACTATGGATTTGCTTCCCTTCTTCTTTCATAACTATAATTGAGTAATAAAATTTGACTTCAAACTATTTTGAATGTGTATCTTACAAAATTAATTTATGAGTGATACAATTTGACTTGAAGCTATTTTCAAGCTGTACCATACAGTATTAATATATGAGTGATACTCAATGTCATAATAATCATACATTTATGTTCATTTGCTATACAATGATGCATTTGCTTACTTTTGCTAATTCAGTGATAAAATTTGCTATACAATTGTTTTCATCTTCATCTTCAACATCATACTTCATGTTCTTTTGCAATTTGGAATCTAAACTTTGCTATACAGTTATATATTTGCTCAATTTGCATAACAGAGAGATTTCTTCTTAGTTTGCCTAGTTCAGTGATAAAATTCTTCTTAATTTTCAATGTTCATGCTCAATGTTTTTGTACAGATGTTGCCAGTCATTCTAAAAGATTACGTCGTCGAAAAACAAGTTTCTCAAAGAAGAAAAAGATTGAAAAAGTTGACTTTGTTATAGAGCCAATAACACATGAAAGTGAAAATCAACTAAAAGTTAAACCTGAATCTAACATTGACAATGAGGAGCCCAAACAGGAACACTGAAACCAGCTACAGAGATCCACAAAGCAAGAGGGAAGAAAAAGATTGATGGAAGAAAAACTAGGACTAAACAGATACATGATAATGAAGCAAAGTATGTCTACCGTTCTAACATTCAATCTCTTATCAAATTTTTCAAGACAACAAAACTCAGAGAGGAGCATTTGATACTATTGAGAAAGACCCCTTTTTCACTTTTGGTTGATACATTGAATGAAAACAAGATTAAAAGAAGAGATTCAATTAAATATGATGATGTGGTTGTAAAAATTTTGCAAACTTACTAAATGGATGGAACCACATTTGAAATTGCTGAGAAGAAGCTGAAATTGAAAAGAAATGACTTCAAGTTAATTTTTGGGATTGCATGTGGACACAAGAAGATGAATCTTGCATACGGAAGAAAAAATGAGGTAGTTATGGTGCAAAGAAGGAAAATAACCGAGAGCAGAATGACAAGTGCTTCAATCCAAAAGTTGATAACAAAACTTTTGAGAAGCACCAACAATGAAGATGTAGAAGATGTCGTTAGGCTTGTGTGCCTTCTGGTTTGTTTGCTTTTGTTGTATTCGGGTACTGGGACAACAATCGGTTGGAGGTTCATGAAATACCTCGAGAATATTGATGAAATGAAGTCTTATGATTGGTGTGGTGCAGCAAAACAACATCTTACAAAATCAATAGCATGCAACATCAACCAAATTGATAGAGTGTGCGGATGTGTGATCATCTTGTTGGTAAGTAAATACCTCACTTACAACTTATAAACTACAATATTTACATTTACTAAACACTAATTTATAACATTTTTTTTGTCCTCAACAATATTGGATATGTGAGCATGCAAATATCATCAAACCAAATGAGAAGAATCCAATACCAAGATTTGCAAAATGGAACATTACTCATCTCAGAGAACAATTGGCAAAATCATCCTTGCATGATCTAAAACATATTGAGGTATCCATTCATATCCTTTGTTTTGTTTAAACAAATATTAAATTTTCTTATGCAGTGATAAATTTTAGCAAGACTAATAAATTCTTCTTAATTTTCATGGTGTCATATTTGTCGTAGAAAAATTATTTAGGCATTTTTTCTGTGCTAGGAAATTATTCAATAAACAATTTTTATCAATGTTTAACATTTATTTCTTTAATTGAGTGATGAATTTTGCTATGCAGTAATAAATATTCACATGCACTGATAACTTTTTGCTCACAGTTATAAATTCCCCTAGTTAGCTTCATTGACTTATAAATTTTGCTTAATGTTGCTAATTCACTAATAAAACTTGTTATCATGAACCAAATTACCATTCTTACTATAAATTTGAATCACCGAATGATAAATTATTACTTAACTCTGCCTCATATCATTTTTTTAATAATTTTCATTCATGTAGGAGAATAATTTGAAAGACACAATTGAAGAACAGAACATATACAAACAATTGCAACCACAAACAGATGATGAGCATGAAGATGAAAAATGTAACTTTGACAAACAACAGGAGACTGAATTATCTGAAAAGGAAGAAGAACCAATTATCAGAAAGATATTCAGTCTCAGTCCAGGAAGAAATTCACAGAATCCCAAGAATCAAACAGGTGCTCCAAAAAAGAGGAAATCAACAACACTGCAATAAAAAAAGAATACACGAAGGAAAGCCAACTTTCAGCATGAAACTCAAGAAGGTCCAGTTCATGTGCAAACAAATGAGCTTTCTTTTGACAACCTAGAAAATGATGAAGAAGAAACAATGATCAAACAGAAAACTGGTCCAGCAACTTCCTCGGGATTGAAGCATCAAACACCAGCTGAAATAAGGAAAGCAAAAAGAAACTTGCCTATGAAAGAAATATCTACCATGTCAAAATCAATGAACATACTTTTCAGAAACTAGAAGAGAATGTCCTAATAATCCAAAGGCTAGAAATGGAGAAGGCAAGAATCCAAGCAGAAAATGACGAGCTTAAGGACCAACTCATGAAGCTCAGTAAACAAATGGAAGAACAAAGCAAGAAAGCAAAGATACAAATGGAAGTGAAAGATGTGGAAATAGTGCTACTTAATGAGAGAATTGTAATGTTGGTTGAATCAAATCTCTACCTGGACAGTGAAGAAGAACAAATCCAAGTTGAAGTTGAAGCCACCACTACCAAAACATCACCTCTTGTCAGCTCAATGATAAAAAGGGTCAAAAATAGAGAAACAAGAAAAGAGCACAAAGATCTAGATTTTTGCTACATAATAAAAAGACAACCAAACCAGAACAAGACAGTTGATCAAGTAGAACCAATGGTTGAAGAAAATCCAGAGACCAGAAAAGAAGAGCACACACAACATCAACATCAACATCCAACAAAACAAATTAACACTTCCTATCCAGTGTTTCACAAATTGCCAAAGAAATCAAGGATAAAACTCACTAGTCTTTGGGCAACAAAAACCAGCAGGTAAGAACATGAATTGGACCTAAAATTTCCAAATTCGAAATCTAAATTTTAGTATATAGTCATGCATTTACCAATATATAACCTTCATTTACTTCGATTATTGATAAATTTTGATATACAGTGACAAAATTTGCTACATTATGATAAATTTTACTTAATTTGTTTGGTAGAGTGATATATTTTGCTAATCTTCATGTTGTCTCATATATGGTGTCAAATTATTTAGGCATTTGAGTTTATGTTCTGTACTTCATTTCATGGTTCATATTTGATACATGAAGTAAAATTCCATGCTCAATTTGTTCCCCTAACCTTTAATTTGTTAATTGACCAATAAATTTTGATATACAGTGATAAATTTTGTTTTCACATTTGCAGTTATCCAATCTTACAAGGAAAGGAAGTAGGCAGCTATTTGTACTTGGATGATATTGACAAAATAGTCAGATGCGAAGAACTTTCTGGAAATGTAAAATCAAATCCCTATTTGTGCATATATCAATTGTAATACCAAACTATAATTCTCTTATTAACCTTGTTTGCTTTTGTTTTTAAAACAGGCAATAAATGCATACAAGGAAATCTTAATGACAGAAGAGCAACTGAAACCAAACTTCAGCCTCAGCTCACAAGCAGGAACAACATATATATTTACTACATCATGCCATGTAAGTAAATTACATATATATATATATATATTTCATTACAATATCATCCATTCCCCTTGTCTAAATCAAGTGCATAAGTTCTCATTCATCCAGTCTTATAGTGATAATTAATGAATTACATTGTAATCAAAACTAATATATTTGCAAAACACAGTATTTGTTCACCACAAAGGATGAGACAGAAACAAATCAATTGTTGAACAAAATGATGTTAGAAGCTGTCAAGGAAAGATATCTTCTTTTCCCAATTTTCAATGAAAAACATTGAACGTTGTTGGTACTCGACACTGAAAATGGCTCATGGAAGTTTTAAAATTCAATGACACCTAGCACAGAAACAGATAACCACTTAACTGAGGCAAACAAACTGGTAAAACACCAATTACTTATGATATCATCCATTCCCCTTGTCTATATCAAATTTTCTTATGCATATATTTGTCAAACACCAATTAATTATTAATATATTTTGCAGAGAAAGGTTATTGAAAAATACCTTCAACATCACAATCCCAAAGCTATTGAAGGTAACAAGTTTCATGAAGAAACAGAAATTGCAATGAATTGTCCCCAACAAGTTGATCATTCGTAAGTTTCTGAAAACCAAAATACATTACATTGATAAAATTATCATTGATGACTACTAACTTTGTTTTTCCAATGTCATCGTAGACTTGATTGTGGCGTCATAGTTTGTTACCTTATGAGAGAATATGTCTGTAACAAAGACATCTTTCCCAACTTAACAAAGGAGGAGTGCCACCAAATCAGAGTAGATATCATAGATGCTTTGTTGACTAACCAACAGACAGACACCCAGCAAATCGTTGATGAGGCAATAGAAGCGGTGCTTGAAGACAAGGAGTTTTGGGACACAATACACAATGACAACAATGCTTGAATAATTTGGGACAAAGATTATAATCATTTTGGTTCTTACTTTGTTTCAATGAATATTACAATGCTTGGTTGTTACAATGTCAAATTTGCTTCAATTAAACATTCAGTCTTTTTTAACCATATTGTTACCATATCTGGCTTTTGATATAGGTCTTGTTTTATGCAAATTTCATTCAAAAAATTAATTATGATCTGATTATTTATGTCAAACTTAAAGGTTAATAACAGGTTAGGAATCACTATACTGATAAATTTACTTTCTTATAGTGTTTTGTTTACACTGATGAATTTATCACTGTTCAAACAAAAAAACCAGCACCTCTCTCTCTCTCACTCTCTCTCTCACTCTTTTCTCCAAACTCAATTAAACAAAGCACTATAAAGAAATAAAAAATTTACCTAAATTGAAAAATAAAACTCAAACCCTATTACATTGTTTTGATTATTTTGGTTCTTCATTTGCTATAATGAAACATTTAGTCTTTTTTATCCATATAGTTAAAAAATATAGGTTTTGATATCAATCTAGTTTTATGCAAATTTCAATCAAAAAATTGATTACAATCTGATTATTTGTGTCAAATTTAAACGTTAATAACAGGTTTGGAATCACTATATTGATAAAATTATTTTCTTATAGTGTTTTGTTTACACTAATAAATTTATCATTGTTTCAAGAAATTTATCACTGTGAACACTGACAAATTTCTTACTGTTCAAACAAAAACCAAAGACTCTCTCTCTCTCTGTCATTCTTTTTTCCAAATTCAATTAAACAAAACACTATAAAAAAATTACAAATTTACCTGAATTGAAAATAAAAACACATACATTATTACATTATTTTGATCATTGTAAAATTTTTAAAAGGAACATATAAGTACAGTTAAAAGAAAATTTTAAAACAGAAATATTATATTTGTAGTTACACGTGAGCTCAAGAATGTTGAAAAATCATATTATAATTTTACAATAAAAAATACTAATATTTAAAAATTAGCTGTTATTAAAATGCTCAAGAATACTCAAGAGTCTTCTCATGTTTATAAAATGCTCAAGAATGTTCTCATGTATTATATTTCATCTAAACATGAGAACACCGAAGCATTTCCTAGACTGAAATTTTGAACAATTGAAACTGAAAATAAATTGCAAAACTCAAAATATCTTGCTACTGTAGCAACATATATGCCACTGATAAAAACAAGTACTATTGTAAAATCAATCTCTCTCTCTCTCTCTCTCTCTCTCTCACACACATTCTTTTTTTCCCAATTCAAGTAAAGTAAACACTATATATAAAAAAAAAAATTTTACATAAATTAAAACATAAACAGTATTACATTGTTTTGATTATTTTCCTTCTTAATTTGCTGCAATGAAACATTCAATGTTTTGTACTTCATTACATTCAATGTTTAGAATACATTCATTCAAAAAAAAATTAAAACAAATTATTTCTACTTAATTACACACGAGCTCAATAATGTTAAAAGATCATAGTATAATTTTTAATTTTAACAATGTAATTTATTAATTTTAAGTTGATAGCTAATTTAATTTTTATAAATTTTTTTTAATAAGTATTGCAAGTATTTTATTTCAATCCCAAATATAATATGTTTATATTTCATCTGAATCTGAATATGAATATGAAAAAACTGAATCATTTTATAAACTGAAATGTTGAAGAATTTAAATTCAAAATTAATATGAGAAACCTGAAGCATTTTCTAAACTCAAAATATCTTCCTATTGTACAAAGATATTTTCCATTTTCTAAGCATTTTCTAAATTTATCACCGATAAAAAAAAAAAAAAAAAGTACTTTCTAACACAATACATTTGCCAGACAGGGGAAACAAAAACGTGAGTCACGCGATTGAAGCCCTGTTTTTCTCAGTCTCCACCATCGGCGAATCCTTTTCCACTCTCAGGCAAAACAACCAACACAACTCAGACAATTCGAACAAAAACTTCGAGGAAACATGCCTGTAAAGCGTAAGCAACTGAAACCCTTATTTCTCTCCCTATTCAAACACATTTTCAAAAATATCGTTCAACTACAACTTGCAAAATTACAACAATATTAGGGCATTTTCGAAAAATAAAACTTGTGAATATGTAAAATGTTAGTTGATCAATTGATAAAGGTATTGGTTTTGAACTTCAGAATTACGTTCATTTTGAAATATATATATATATATATATTTTAAAATTTTTGATACAAAAAAATCAGTTAACAAAAAAACAGGGAGTCGGTTCAAGAAACTAAAATACACAGTGGGTTCAAGATATCAAAATAACTTGTTCACATATATAATACTAATTAGAACGGTGCAATTTTTTATAGATTAAACTTTGTGTGACTTTTGTTTAATACTTGATTCATAATAACTTGTATCCTCCTTTTGATATAAATAATTTATTTTATTTTTTATTTGGTTATTTCACTATGCCCAATTTTTCAAAAATTGCAATTTTTTTACACCTTATGGATTAATTTTTTGTCTCATTTTTTGTTTAATATTTAATCGATTATAAACTACACTTCTCTTTTGGTAACTCAATGATCTTCACCAAATTTAAATATACAAATCATGTTCTTGATGTAACATACAAATAGAACCTTGCAATACTTTTACCTTATAATATAAGTGCATGAAATCAAGGCATCTACCCTGATAAACTTTTTTTTCTGTTGTAGGACTCAAACCAATTTATAGATTTGACAATTAAACCATACTATAAGGTGTGGTTCTGTGACTGTTTATTCCCATAAGAGAGTAACTGACATCAAGTAAAATTTGATTAGTTTTTTTTTTTTTTTTTAAATTATGTAAATGCCACATGGCAAAAGTTTCAACAAACCAATATAGGGGCTGACATAATATACTAGTATACATAGTATACATAATAGTAACAATAGATACATAAATAAACATACAACTAGTAAGTTTATCACACCAACTCAGAAGTTTGCTTCACATACCAAACCAAATGACAAGTTTATCACTTACACATCCATCTCTATTTCTATATAGGGATACATTTACATAAATTTAATGTAGGGAAAGATGAATGACACAGTAGTCAATAGACTCACCAACTTAAACAAATTTGATCTCTTTTGGGAAAGAATTTGACTCAGTCTATTTTTCTTCTTTTTGTTTTTTATTGCTGGATTTGCCTCAAGGATAAATTAGGTTAATTTTCATAATTCTTATAATTCTTATTTGATTGTTTGAATTATTTTGTTTGCTAACTAACAAAATGAATACACAGCAATTATGAATATATTCAAGTTTTATCAGTGTTTCTTTACTTAATTAAATGATAATTTTCTTGTATATCCATAAATTTTGCATACTTTGCCTAATACATTGATATACCTCTTTGACATAGATGTTGCGAGTTCTCGTAAGAGACTATCTAGGCCTGAAACAAGATCTTATACTACAAAAAGACAAAAGCGAGAAAAGCAAGACAACAATGAGACAAAAAAACAACAAGACACCAAAGAGAAAACCACAAGAACAGCAACAACAACCAAAAAGCAAAAACAAGAACTTGTAGATGAAGCCATCGAAGGTAAAAAACAATAGCAACTTATATAGATGTCACACATGAATTGCTGCCCTGAATTCCTTCACAACTATTGCTATATGCATCTGACCCAACCCAACTGACTGCTCTGTTTTGCTATCATTATTACAACTCTTCACTGTATAAGCAATCTTTGCTTAATTACATAATAAATTTTGTCATAATTCTTCTTATTCTTCTTTGATTGTTTGAATTATTTTGTTTGTTAGCTAACAAAATCGATACAGACGACTTATGAATATATTCAAGTTTTATTAGTGTTTCTTTGCTTACTTAAATGATAAATTTGGTTGTATATCCATAAATTTTACATGGTTTGCATCATTGATATCCTTCTTTCATATAGATATTGTGAGATCTCTCATGACATTATCTATGCCAGAAAGAAGATCTTTAACAGCAAAAACCCAAAAACAAGAAGAGAAACAAAACAAAAAGAAAAAAAAAAAAACCCGCAAAGGCAACAAAAGGAAAGCGCAAGAACGACAACAACCAAAGAACAAGAAAGGAGAAAACAGAGACATCAAAAACAACAACTGCAGATGAACCTCAAAAACAAGCACCAAAGAAAAGAAAGAATAAGCAAACAGCAACAATCCATTTAAGGTAAAAAACATTACCAACTTATCTATATGCCACACATGAATTAGGGGTGCAACTCGGGCGGGTTCGGTCGGGTTGGGAGTCTGCCCAAGCCCGACCCGAATTGCCCAGAGCAGTGCCCAAGCCCGCCCAAGCCCGAACATGAACCCGAGCTTTGCTGCCCAAGCCCGGCCCAAGCTTTGTATTTTGAACTCGGGTTAGCCCGAATGCCATTGCCGTAAACTTGTAGGTAGATTTGTTTTGAAACACAGAGGTAGAATTGATAATTAACAAAGAATTGAAAATTATTCAAAGTTATTTTCGTCACCAAAAATAAAAATTAAAAATTAAGACTAACTCTTTTACTTAATTTATATATATTATATAATTTATTAAATTATATATATATTATATATTATATAATTTATATAATATATTAAATTTAATTCAGGTTCGGGTTGATCGGGTTGGCCATTGGTTATGCCCAAGCCCGGCTCACTAATTACACCGGCATCAAAATCTGCCCAAGCCCGTCCAGTTACAAGATATAGTTGCCCAAGCCCTAAAAACTTCGAAAGCTCGGGTTGCTCGGGTTGAGCCACGAAGTTGCACCCCTAACATGAATTGGTGCAATAAATTCCTTTCCAACTATTGCCACATGCATCTGACCCAACTCAATTGACTGGTCTATTTTGCTGATCATTATTAGAACTCTTTACTGTATAAGCTTTCTTTGTTTAATTACGTAATAAATTTTGTCATAATTCTTCTTATTCTACTTTGATTATTTGAATTATTTTCTTTGCTAGCTAACAAAATCAATACAAATGAATTATGAATATATCCAATTTTTATCAATGTTTCTTTGCTTAATTAAATGATAAATTTGGTTGTATATCCGTAAATTTTGCGTGGTTGGCCTATTTCATTGATATCCTCATTTTATATAGATGTTGTGAGCTCTCTCATGACATTATCCATGCCAGAAAGAAAATCTTTCACAGCAAAAACCCAAAAGCAAGAAGAGAGGGACAACAAATAGACAAAAAACCAACAAGACAAAAAAAAGGAAACAACAACAAGAAAAACAAGAAGTAACCAACAAGAAAGGAAGAAAAGACAGAGACAGCAGAAGGATGAACCTGCAAATCAAATAGGTTTGGAATCACTATATTGATAAAATTATTTTCTTATAGTGTTTTGTTTACACTAATAAATTTATCACTGTAACCACTGACAAATTTCTTACTGTTCAAATAAAAACACATACACTATTATATTATTTTTTCCAAATTCAATTAAACAAAACACAATAAAAAAATTACAAATTTACCTAAATTGAAAATAAAAACACATACACTATTACATTATTTTGATCATTGTAAAATTTTTAAAAGTAAGATATAAGTACAGTTAGAATCAATTTTTAAAACAGAAATATTATATTTGTATTATATTTCATCTAAACATGAGAACACTGAAGCATTTCCTAGACTGAAATTTTGAACAATTTAAACTGAAAATAAATTACAAAACTCAAAATATCTTGCTACTGTAGCAACATATTTGCCACTGATAAAAACAAATACTATTGTAAAATTTTCAAAACAATTGTTTCTTTGCTTAATTACATGATAAATTTGGTTATATATCCATAAATTTTGCGTGGTTGGCCTACTTCATTGATAGCCTCCTTTTATATAGATGTTGTGAGCTCTCTCATGACATTATCTATGACAGAAAAAAGATCTTTCACAGCAAAAACCCAAAAGCAAGAAGAGAAGGACAACAAAGAGACAAAAAAGCAACAAGACAAAAAAAAAAAAGGAAACAACAACAAAAGAAACAAGAAGCAAGCAACAAGAAAGGAACAAACGACAGAGACAGCAAAATGATGAACCTGCAAATCAAGCTCAAAAACAAGGAGAACAAGAAGAAAGAAAAACCAAACACCAACAACAGAAACAACCAAAAACAACAACCAAGCCCCAACAAAACAAACAAGAACCAAAGCAGCACCAACCAAAAGGCAAGAAGAAAATTGAGGGAAGAAAAACAAAAAGTGATCAAATTCATGCTCATGAAGCAAAATATGTCTACCGCTCAAACATGCTATCCTCATCGATTCTTCAATGCCACCAAACTTGAAAATGAGCATTTCCAAATATTGAAAAAGACTCCCTTCTTCCTTCTAGCTGACATTTTGTCAAAGAAGAACGTGCAAAAAGCAGATTCAATAAAATATGATGATGTGGTTGCAAAAATCTTTCAAACATACCAAAAGGATCGAACCACATTTTAAATTGGAGGGAAGAAGGTGAAAAGAAATGATTTCAAGTTAATTTTTGGAATTGCATGTGGACAAAAGAAGATGCATATTGTATAGGGAAGAAAAGATGAAATAAATTTGGCAAAAAGAAGGAAAATAAGAGAGAATAGGATGACAAGTGCTTCAATCCAAAAGCTGTAACCAAACTTTTGAGAAGCAAGAAAAAGGAGGACAGAAAAGATGTTGTGAGGCTTGTGTGCCTCTTGATTTGCTTGCTGTTGTTATATCCTGGTACTGGAACTACAATTGGTTGGGGGTTCATGAAATATATTGAGGATATTGACAAAATGAAGTCTTATGATTGGTGTGATGCAGCAAAGGAACACCTCACAAAATCAATACAAAGAAACATCAACCAAATTGATAAAGTGTCTGGATGTGTGATGGTCCTATTGGTAAGTAAATATCTCACTTATAACGTATGAACTATAATATTTACGTTTACTAAATACTTGTTTATAACAATTTTTTTGTCTTCAACAATATTGGATATGCGAACACACAAGCACCATCAAACCCAATGCCGAAAATGCAATCCCAAGATTTTCTAAATGGAACATCACATGTTTGGGACAGCAATTGGCAACTTCATCCTTGCAAGAGCTAAAAGATATTGTGGTATGCAATACTAACCTTTGTTCTGTTTAAACAAGTGATAGATTTTCTTATGTAGTGATAAATTTTTGTTCACACTGATAAATTTATTTACTTTGCCTAATTGAGTCACAAATTTCCATTAGTATACCTAATTGAGTAATCAATTCTTTTACACAATGAATGTTTTTCTATTTGTGTACTGTGCATGAGTTTTATTTTATATTTACTTCATTTGTGTTACTTTATATTCGACTAGAATTGATTAGGTTTCTATATTAATAAATTTATCCGTACAAATAAATTGAATTAGACATTTTCTCTTATATTTACTTTATTAGCTTACTTTTGCTAATTCAGTGATAAATTTTGATATATAATGACAGATTTGCTTACTATGCCTAGTTCAAAGGATAAAATTTGCTATAACAATCATAGATTTGTTTAATTTTCCTAATCGACTAATAAAATTTGCTCGAGAAATTTATCTCAAGTTTATATCATATCAATCATTTTTAATTTTCATCTATACAGAGAACAATTTGAAACACAGATGAAGAGAAAAAATATCTTGAATGCTACTAGGAAAAATTCAGATAAAGATGAAGATGAAGACAAAGATGAAGATGAAAATGAAGATGCTAGTTTTCAAAGAAAAAATCGATCGAATTTCGAAAAAGAACAACAAACATTGATCAAGACAAATGCAAACATGAAGCATGAGAACCAATTCCACACAAAATATGCCCTGAAAATAAAAAGAAAACAGTACCCATTGAATCAGAAAATAGTAAAGGAAACAAAGTTCACAAAGAGCCTGAAGTGGATCCAAATCTCGTAGAAGTACTTGTTTTTGAGAGGATAGAAGATGACATGCTCAAAATGCAAAAGGTACAAATGGAAAGGGACATCCTTCAAACTGCAAATGATAACCTGCAGCAGCAACTTAACAAGCTGAAAAAAGAAATGCAAGATCAACACAAAAAATAAATGCAAAGGAAAGATGAAGAAATCAAAATACTCCGTGAGAGAATTGCAACATTGGCTGAGGCAAACAAATACTCAGAAGAACAACACACAAAACAGCAGCCTGCAATGAAGAAATTGAAAACTTCAAACGAAATTTTCAACATCCTACCAGAAAAAGCAAGGTAAAATCTCATAGCACATTGGGCAAATACAAAAAAAAAAAAAAAAAAGTGACAATCTTCTCTATTGACTCCTGTACTTCACTTTTGCCAATTGTTTATCATTAACTCATATTGAATTTATAAGTATCAAATATTCTAAAAATATTAATAAATTTATTATTCAAACACTAATAATCTTTTTTTTCAAGGATCAGCCAGTGTGGCAAGGATCTCACCATGCAACCTATGTGTACTTAAACGACATTGACAAAATATTAAAGAGTCAAAATTTGGCAGGCATTGTAAGTAAAATTCGTAACTCATTAAAAAAACATTTTAGTGTTTCATTTATATTAATTCTTTGTTTTGTTTTTTGTTTTCAATACAGGTAATAGATGCATATGCAGAACATTTGCTTGCACAAAAACAAGGCACAACAGCATTCCCATTCATTTCAAGTTGCCATGTAAGTAACTAGTTTGCTAAACTCAAGAACAACACTTGTTTTGTTTTTTATCAGTGTATAACCTCTGTTTGCTTAACTGACTAACTAGTTTAAAACATATGACACTACCTTCCCTCTTCAATTGGCCCTGTTTCCTAATTCAAACTTGACATGTGAAACAAAGAGTCAAGCAAACCAAACCAGAATTTCTGACTTAGATTTTGTAATCACTGTTATATATTTTGACCTTGTTATTCTGGTGCCACAGTATGAGTAAATCCCAGACTTTGATAAAAAAATTCTGGGCACTTTTTTGGATTTTTGAAACTATTGATATGCAATGCACTGATAAATTTTGATATGCATTGACAAAATTTTGATCACAGTGACAAAAAAGTTTCATACTCACCACATATTTAATTTGAAAAAGTTTAAAGTTATATTAACATTATTTTTTTTATTTATATTTTTTAGCACTTGTTCACTACAAAAGATGAGAAAGCAAGAAACAGAATGTTGAACAAAATGATGCATGAAGCCATGAAAGCAAGATACCTTTTCTTCCCAATTCACCAAAATTTTCACTGGACAATCCTTGTCCTTGACATTCGAGAAGGTTCATGGAAATTCTATAATTCCATGAGACCAAGGGGAGCATTGCCTAAAGATCCACACTACAATGCTGCAAATGAAGTGGTAAAAATCTTTTCACTATCAATCTTATCATTAATCCAATACATAAATTCTGATCCATGCTTAACTATACATTGAAAATTTATACAGTAATCTATTTATCATTCTTTAAATCCATGGTTTCTCATTAATTCTTTCAACTGACTTTCTAATACAACAATTATACAAATGTATATGTTGCAGAGAGAGGTTATTGAAAAATACATAAAGGATGAGAACCCAACTCTCATACACCCTGATAAATTTCAACAGCAGACTGAGAACGTCATCAACAGCCCACAACAAGAAGACACATCGTAAGTTTATCAACAACAAAACACTGTTATTAAAAAAAGCAACGAAACCAAATTATAATATTTTATTTTCAAAATATTTTTGCAGGCTTGATTGTTGAATCCTTATTTGCTATATCATGAGGCAATATGTTTTCAATAACAACATAATGCCTACTTTTTCCAAGGAAGAATGCAATCAATTGAGAGCTGATATGTTAACTATCTTCTTGACAGACCAACAAGTTGCTCAACAACAAATGCCTAATGAAAACATTGATGACTTGCATCTGTAATAATCAACAGATCTGGAATAGAAGAAAAAATAAGGAAACACTGAATCATTTGGTTGTTAGAATGTCAATATTCATACATTTTGCTTGTATGCTTGTTACATTGTTACATGTAATTTCATAATTTTCATTATTACTTTCCTCCAATGAATATTACAATGCTTCGTTGCTACAATGTCAAAGTTATGCACAATTCTTGGTTGTTACAATGTCAAAGCTATGGACAATGCCTGTTTGTTACAACCTCAAATTTGCTTCAATGAAACATTCAGTCTTTTTTAATGTCAGTCTTGTTATCCAAGTTTCATTCAAAAAATTGATTCTAATCTAAGTATTTGTGTTGAATTTCAAGGTTAATAATAGGTTTGGAGCCACTGTACTAATAAATTTTATTTTTATACTGTTTTGTTTACCCTGATAAATTTATCACTGTTTTAATAAATTTATCACTGTGAAAACTGATAAATTTACCAATGTTCAAACAAAAAAACTAGCAACTCTCTCTCTCTCTATTTCTCTCTCTCTCTCTCTCATTCTTTTTTCCCAATTCAAGTAAAAAAAACACTATAAAAAATAATAAAAAATTTACCTAATTGAAAATTTAAACACAAGCACTATTACATTCTCCAAATTGAAAATTAAAATACTATTACAATTTCTAGATATTCCCAACAGTATGCAAACTGAGAACTTGTTGTTAAACCAAATAAACATCGTAGTCGATTTAAAAAATTTTGCTTTTTAAAGCACTTAACACAGCAGATATGCAATTATGTATTCTAGAGATTTGATCTACACCTTTGCATTGTGGAAATTTTTCTTGGGAAAACTAGATAACTCCAAACAATGATAAATTTATCACTGTAGAAAAGAACATTTGCTTGCATGTGACAGTGATAAATTTATAAACCACTGCCATAAATGTAATAAACCATCAACTCTTCCCACACAATAAGTGATAAATTTATCATTCTTCAAAATAACAAAATTCAAGAACCACATTAATGATACATTTATCATTCTTACAAAAAAATAAGCCATCAACTTGTCCAAACCAACCAGTGATAAATTTATCACTTTATAAAACACCAAAAAAAAGCAACTACATTTAACCCAAATCAAATAATATAAATATGTGAAACTTAATCCTGTAAAAATATCAGCAAAAAATATAATTTCTGATCAACAAATTCCTCAATCATTCAATGCGAGTACCAAAATGATACATCTTTCAAAAAATACTCATCATTCAATGCAAGTAACACCTCTTAACTCTCAAACAAAGTAATTCAATTAAAATCAATACAACTAAAGCAAAGCTTGTTTACATGTCTTCCGATTATGAGTTCTCATCTTTCCATACCTACTACATCTAATTCTCTTGATTTCGCCCTTAGAAGGTATTCTCTCTGTTCTTGGACGTCCAGCTGGTTTCTTACAAAGAGGAGGTAAAACAACATCATCATCAACAACTACATTTGGCTTCCACATACTAGGAACCGGATAGATAGAATATGAATAAGAATCACAATAACTACTAACACGGTAGTAATCATCAAGAAAGCAATTCAGATCCTTCCCACCCCTCTTTATAGCACAAAAACCATGTTTGCAAGGAAAAGAATCAATTTCCCACAATTGACAAGAACAACAACGTTTCCCAATATCAACCATAACTGAATGATCCAATTGGATTTCATAAATGTTATCGCTACATTTCTTAACTATCCATGCTTTGTATCATTAAAAGCTTTTTCTAACTTTTTCTCTGCAAAAGGACAAACAATACGATTCCACTTATTCCCAACTTCTCTCCTTCTTGAAAATTGCTCCATTAGTTTCACCCGTATAGCATCAACAAGACTAGTTGAAAACAAATGGCGTTCATCCCTAATCCATGAATTAAAAGATTTCGCAGCATTTCTGCACATTTCACCATACCTCTTGTCTTGAAAATAAGCGTTACACCAACACTCATTAGGCAAATCCTCAAGAAACCTCTCAACATTACGACCACAACGACCAATAAATTCTTCAAATAGCTCATTAAACAACTCAATAGTAGGAGCATATGCACATCTACTAAAAGGAGTAAGCAAATACTCTTTTGATTCATGACTCTTCACTGACAAATAAGTCTTCAAGTTTGTCTTCAAATGCATTAGACAAAAAGAATGAGAAGAAAACGGAAAGACCTCAGCTAAAGCTTTCAGCAAACCTCCATGTCGATCAGTAACAAATGCAATATCCCTCTCTGGAGTCAAAATACCTAATAACTTTGACAAGAACCAATGCCAACTGTCATAACTTTCACCATCAACAATCGCAAAACATAATAGATACAAACCTACAAACAAAATATATATATACAAGTTATCAGTAACAAATCAAAAAAGATTACAAAAAGAAAATCAAAACACAAAGTAACAAAAATGATAGAATTATCACTATCATAGATAAATTTATCACTGTATAAATATAAATTTAACACCAGTCATAGATAAATTTATCACTGTATAAATATAAAAATTTAACAAAAAGTATACAGCACAAATTTATCACTAATAGATTGACCATACTCAATTATCAACACTCTCCAGTAACAAAAATGATAGAATTATCACTATTTCAATAATAATAACACATACACACAAAATATACATTGGTTACCATCTTTCGCCGTAGCAGCCAATAAACAACCTTTGTGTCTTCCTTTCAAAAAAGTTCCATCAAGCATCAACACAGGCCTACAATACTTGAAACCATGAATACATGCCTCAAAAGCGAAAAACAAGCATTTGAAATGTCTTCCTTTACTATCAATATCAAATTCCATATCAAAAACACTCCCCGAATTGCAAGCATTAGCCGCATCAACATACCAACGAAGATCGTCAAATGATGATGAATAGTCACCAAAAACAAGACCCCTTACTTTTTCAACACCCATTCAAGCTCGCCGATAAGAAACTTCTGTTCCATAATAGTCCTTGAAATCACAAACCACCTCACTAACCGATGTCAAAGCTTTGTTACGAATATCACTAGAAATTAGCCCACCAATCATACTTGAAGTCATCCTAGCATGTTTAATTGTACGAAAAGAAAATCCACAAGTATGAACATCATCAAATTGTTTAATAACAAAAGTTTTACTATAATTTTCCACTCTAGCATGCACGCTCCATAAACATCCCAAATCAGCCCTTCTCTTACAATGAACAGTGACACGATCCTTATCATTCTTAACAAAATCAAAATTAAAACTGGAATGAATAGAATACTTTGACAACGCATCTCGAAATTCAACAACTCCTTGAGTAAACCTTTGTCCCACTCCTTTCATACAATTAACCCACCCATCGAAGAGCAAAGGTTTCCGTTGATTTGAATAAAATGAAGGCAAAAAATCAATTTCACAAACAACACTACTACTACTACTACTACTACTACTACTATTACTAGCTTCACCATCACAAATCATATAACCTTCATCCAAAGAACAACACTTTACAAAAACATCAATCCGATGAATATCACAAGAAAGTGCCAGTCCAACCATAACCTCCAAATCCTCTTCACTTTCTACACCACAAGAAGAATGTCCAGCCATTGAATACGATATATTCAAAGAACTACCAACTAACTCACTCCACTTTGCACACAATTTATATACTAAATTCTTGAAATTAAATCCATCATTATTGTAACAACCCTCACTTTGATTTAGTCTTGCTCGCATGCATTTATGTATGATCTTGCTTTGCCGAGTTTGTAATCTTGTTATCTTACTTTGCTTTGCTTGATAATTGTTACTTGCTTGAACTCGTACCTTGCTTGGTCTGTAGCCGAGGTCATCTTAGCATAGTTCGCCTTTGAACATTTGCATTTAGAACAGTTTTGGAACCTTAGCCGACCTCCATCTACACCCCGGCACGCTTGCCGAGATGTTTTGTGCTTAGTGATCTTTGTCCTTGGGCAGGTATGGCCTAGGCCGAGATGTGGTACACCCAGGCCAAGGTGTGGCACAGCTTAGTCAAGTGCCGTCCTCCCTAGCCGATGTCTTTGTTGACCTGTTGCCGAAGTTAGATTCTGGCCGATGTCCTTGCTAGCCAACGTGTTTTGCCACCAAGCTTGTTGTGTACGCTTTGTCAAAGACTTGTCTAATCAATCAGTCACCTTTTTGAGGAGAACCAACCCAGTAGTGCCACGTGTCCGAGCTGTGGGTTAAGACAGCCAACAGACTTAGAAACAAATCATTTTTGTCTCAAATCTTTGTTTTAGAGAGAGAAGCTCTCAAGGGAGAAGGAAGAGTTTTAGAGAGAGATTGGTGACTTCGAGCTTGGTCCTGGTAGATCGAACCGTTGGATTTAAGTTTTGAGGTTTGATTCTTGCTCTACTCTGTTTGTTCTCATTAATTACCGAGCTGCATTACATGATTGGGCTTGTTTTGTATGCCATGCATGGATTTGGAGTTGGTTTTGAAAGAGGAAGTTAGTATTCATGTGTTCTTGATAAAAGTTGTGCTTTGATCTAGAAGTTTATAGCCATAACCATGTTATTGTGTTTGTTCTTGCATGTTCTTCTTGGTTGGGTACCCAGGTCCACGATTTTTGAACCCTTAGCATGAAAACCTCAGATTCGTATGAATAAGTTAAGATTTCAGCATGCATGATCTTGATGTTCTTGATGATCTTGTTCTTCTTGTTCTTTGAAAGGAAAACCAAGTTTCCTGACCTTGTTTTGATTGTGGCCGTCGGGTTCACACCTCGGCGAGGAGGTGTGGGACCTCGGCATGACCTGGACGGTACCCAGTGTGTTTTCCCAAAATGGGAAATAACGTTTTGACCCTTAGCATGTTTTGCTTTGTTATTGATTTGGATTCGGTGAGAGTGCCGAGATCATTACATGTATGTAAAACTTGTTTTGAGAATGTGATTTGCCATGTGATTTGTCAGGACTTTGATCTTGCTTTGAGCCTACACCTGAAGACCGAGGTGAGTGGTGCTTTTAATAAAGCTATGTTAAACTGCTTTGATAAATCTTGTCTTGCTTTGTTTTGATGAAAGTATTTGTTAAGCATGAATGATTAGCCTAACTCGATATATCAAATGTGAGTTTTGTCTTGATGATTATCTTGAAAAGTCCCTTGGCTGGAGGACTATAAACTTTCGCAGCACTAAGTGTAAAAGTCCCTTGGCTGGAGGACTATAAACTTTCAAGACTAAGTGTAAAGTCCCTTGGTCGAGGACTATAAACTTCGCGACACTAAGTGTAAAAGTCCCTTGGCTGGTGGACTATAAACTTTCGCAGCACTAGTGTAAAAGTCCCTTAGCTGGAGGACTCTAAACTTTCGCTGCATCTTGTGTCAGAAAGGGCTACGGGCCTAAGTGACACTGGTCTCCTGCATAAAAAGGATACGGTCCCTTCTTTAAAAAGCCATTGTGTTAAAAAGACTACGGGCCTAAGTAACACAAGTCCCTTAGTTTGGAGGACTCTAAACTTTCGCGACCGTTTTGTCTAAAAGCGATTACGGATCGTATAAATCTTGGTTTTGCCACTAATGGCTCTTGCGTCTTGATTGGTTTGGAAAGCTTTTGTCCTTGTTGCCGATGTCATGAACATCCCTTGAAACTTGTAAGGTTTGAAAGATGAATACGGTTCATCCTTTGTCTGGGTAAAGGTTTATTGTGTTTTGCTTTGAAGGACCTCTACCATATTTGTGCAGTTACGAAATGCTTGTTTTGTGAGACTTGGCTATATTCATGCAAAACCTTTATTACTAGTATCATTCACTGAGTTTCCATACTCACCCTCTATATATATATGTAGGTGATGAGCAGGACGGCGGCGACGCCTAGATGTGTTTACCAGCTTGTTTTGGATATTTGGTTTTCATCGGCTTGTTTTGCATTCTTGTCGGCCATCCTGTTTCTACCTCGGCATTACATGTTTACGTCGGCATTTTGTATTTTTCGTCGGCAAATCTTGAAAATCATGCTTCTTGGCTTGTATTTCCTGTATTTCGTACATGTCGGCTTAGAAGCCTTTTGATCAAGATGTGAATTATATTTATTATTTTTGAACTGGTTATAATATCATGTTGTGTATGTCCTCTCATTTGATCTACGCATAGCTCTTATGGACCACTTGCATTTTGATTTATTGCTTCTGCATTTTGTAAGCCCCTATATGTACTCTGTTGTGTGTGGATTTTGATAAGTTGGCCTTTGGTAATCACGGGTTACTGGCCATCTCGGCACCATCCTACTAGGGGCGGGTTGGAGTCGTGACAGAATGGTATCAGAGCACAAGTTCCTTAGTATACGTTGTTCACACACTTAGAGTCCTAAAGAGCATAGGACTTCCCGTAGAAAGATGTTAGCGTTTCATCACATTACTTGCTATTTGAACAAGGTGTGCATGGTCTTGACGTGCTTATTTGTTACTTGCCTATGTGATTATTTGTCTAATTTGTTTTAAAGTCTCGCTTTGCATAACCGAGCATCATGAGGAGAGGTAGACCTCCGTTGGGCCGAGATCAGTCCGAAGACAGATTGGACAGATTGGAAAGATTAGTGGAAGGTTTGGCCCGCGAGTTGAGGCAAACAAGACAGCAGTACGCTAGTGCTACATCGACCCGAGCGAAAGCGATTTAACGGCGAAATGTAGTCCGCCTCCACCTCCCCGGTGCCACAAGCTCCTCGCATGACCCAGCCTTATATGGAGATGGCACAATAGCTTTGATCAGGGAGTTCAAGAAAATGAAACCACCGAGATTCTCTGGAGGTATAGAGCCGATGAAGGCCGAGGCATGGGTTTTGGAAATGGAGAAACTATTTGAGATCTTCCCTAGCACCGATGTTCAGAAGGTGACATTGGTCATTACTTTGGACGGCATTCGAAGATGGTGGATGATGATCGAGAAACTAACCTGGTTTAACTTGGGCAAGGTTTTTAGAAGCTTTTACAACAAACATTTTCCCTCGATTATGAAACGCAAAATTTCTTGAATTCAGACTTTGACGAAGGCAATCGAGCGATGGCGAGTATGATCGCGCTTTTCTTGAATTGGCAAGGTTTGCACCCCACATGGCTGATGAATACATGAAGGCTAGAAAGTTTGAAGGTGGGCTTCGGACCGATTCAAGACCGGGTTAACTGCACAATATCTTTGACCTATCTTGAAGTCTTGGACAAAGCCATTTTGGCGAAGCTAACTTGAACAGATACGAGCTCAGAGAGAATCGTGAAAGGCGAACTATGACATCGCCGACCTCGGTTGGACACTAAAAGAAGATGAATAAGGCGATCTTGGTTACCCAAAGCGGGAGGGTAACACCGGTAAGCGTGTTCAGATTGTGGGAAGCAACATTCGGGGTTTGTCATGGGACGTCTGGAGCTTGCTATGAATGTGGAGATGGGTCATTTCGTGAAAGATTGTCCTAAGACGAAGTCGAAAAGCAACAAGAAGGCGAGAATACCTCGGGGTCCGCTCAAAAGAATAATGTTGGGAAAGAACCCAGATGAGGCAGGCGAGTGTTTGCACTAGTACCGGAGACACTCGAGAATGCCGAGTGGTATCGGTACACTCTCTATTTGCTCTCAAGATGCTTATGTGTTGATTGATTCGGGTTCTCGCATTCGTTTGTATCTGCTAAGTTTGCGAGAAGATTAATAGGAAATTAGAACCCCTCGAACATGTATTATCTGTGTCTACTCCATCCGGGAAATCTATGATTGTCGATCCATCTATAGAGCATGTCTTATTATAATTGAGAATGTTGAATTGTTAGTGGATTTAATGCCCTTAGGCATAGCCTATTTTGATGTTATCTTCGGGAATGGATTGGTTAGTGGCGAATGCGCATCTATTAATTGTGTTTGAAAAGTGTCTGCTCGAAACCCCCAAATCTAGCGAGGTTACTTTTCAAGGGAAAGGAGTAGTGCCCCACCTTACTTAATCTCATCCATGAAGGCACGTAAGTTGATCCAAAAAGGGTGTAAGGGTTATCTGTAGTATCTTGAGTAACGAGAATGGGAATGCTATTGTAGCCGACGTTCGGTTGTTAACGAATTTGATGTTTTTTCACGATGACTTGCAGCCAATTGGTCGATAGAGAAATAGAGTTTATTGTTGATGTCATGTAGAACACACCGATCTCCAAGACACCATATAGAATGGCCCCGGTGAACTTAGGGAATTGAAGCTGATTCGAGAATTGTTGGATAAGGGGTTTATTAGGCGAGCACTTCACCATGGGGAGCACCCGCTCTATTTGTTAAGAAGAAGGATGGCACCGTCTTTGTATCGATTATAGAGAACTCAATAAGGTCACCATTAAGAATAAGTACCCATTACCTAGGATCGATGATTTGCTTGATCTACAAAGCTCGAGTCTTTTCTAAGATTGACCTTAGGTCGGGTTATCACCGACTTAAAGTTAAAGCCGAGGATGTTGAGAAGGCGCCTTAGAACTAGGTATGGCCACTCTGAGTTTTTAGTGATGCCTTTTGGATGACCAATGCCCTCGCATTCATGGATTTAATGAGCGAGTCTTTAAGCCCCACTTAGATGAATTTGTGGTTGTCTTCATTGATGATATATTAATTTACTCCAAGAGTGAAGCTGAACATGAGAATCATTTGAGACTTGCTTTGCAGACTTTGAGAGACCGGAAACTGTATGCTAAGTTTAATAAGTGTGAGTTTTGGCTTTCTACTATTTCATTTCTGGGTCATGTGATAAATGAAGAAGGCATCTCGGTTGATCCTAGCAAAGTTGAAGCCGTAGTGAATTGGCCGAGGCCAACCAATGTGTCCAAGGTCCGAAGTTTTCTGGGTTTGGCAGGATATTATAGGAAGTTTGTGAAAGATTTCTCCAGGATTGCAATTCCATTGACGAATCGACTAAGAAAGGAGCACCGTATGAATGGATTTGAAGATCGAGTCGACTTTCGAGGCGAAGAGCGAGGTTAATTCTGACACCGATACTTGTACTTCCATCGGGCAATGAAGAATTTCATGTCTATAGTGATGCATCGCATAAGGGTTTGAAACGTGTATTAATGCAAAAAGGTAAGGTTATAGCATATGCATCTCGTCAATTGAAGCCACATGAGAAGAACTACCCCACCCATGATTTGGGCCGGCCGTTGTGTTCGCTTAAAAAATTTGGCGTCATTACTTGTATGGAGCTTCTTGTCAGGTTTTCACAGATCATAAGAGTTTGAAATACCTGTTCACTCAGAAAGAATTGAATTTGAGGCAGAGGAGATGGCTTGAGTTGTTGAAGGACTATGATATGCAAATTCAATATCACCCCGGGAAAGCTAACAGCGTAGCCGACGCTTTGAGCAGAAAGTCAATTGGGAATTTGGCCTGTTTGACCATGATTTCAGTAGAACCAACCATTTTTGAAGAAGTAAAGGCAAGACAAATGGAGGATGAATTCTTCAGGAAGGTAGCCGAGGAAATTGTTACAAAGCCGAGGTCAGGGTCGAGGAATTCTTCAGGAAGGTAGCCGAGGAAATTCAATCAACAAATACATATCTCAAAACTTTCAATATCATGATCAAAACACAATTCAATCGCAACAGAAACAACAGAGTAACAACAATATCACCACAAAATCAAAATCACCAACTCAAACTAAAAAAACCAAAACATTGAAATTGAAATCAAAATCAAACATACCAGTCGACCTATCTCCACAACACCGCAAATCAGAAAATGTAACTATACACCAAACGCGAAATCACAAATAGGAAGAATCACCAAACACGCAATCGCAAATCACAAATCGCGAAGCTCCACAAATCGCGCAATCAGAAATCACGAAGCTCCACAAATTGCGAAATCAGAAATCACCAAGCTCTACAAATCGCGAAGATACAACAGCAAATCGTGAACTTCCACAGAAATCCAAATCACAAACATAATATTTTGATGGAAAATCCAAACAGAAACGTGCCAGAACAGGGGAGGGGTAAAACGGTACCAAAAAAAAGTCTTAGGACCTGTTGGTGCACAAGATCAAAAGTCAGGACTAAGAGAGGAATAAGTCAAAAACTTAGGATCGGCCAATAAAAAACCCAAATTCCAAACCTACATATTGGGCTATATGTTAAAAAAGAATTTAAAATATTCCATAATTAACTTTAATCATGCATTATATTTCTTAATTAAATACACTGACATTATTATAAATTGAAGAATTTTTTAAATAAATTCAATCACACATTATCACAAATGTGAGTTCCAATAAAATCAATAAAGATAAAATCTAAATCTTAACCAAATATATATATATATATTTTTTAGTATATTATTATTTATTTATTTAATAGTGGATCATGCAGGGTTGAAAGTATAAATATCAAACCCAACTCATTAATATATCATGCTAAAAGTATTGACATAGTTGGCTCTATGGGTTAAAACAACATTCCCAACTCCTAAAAAAATAAGGATGGGCCAGATGGACCAACGAGCCGATATCCACATTTATTTTTTCTCACAACCATATATTCAATTATAAAAAAAATTCATAGATCATTCCAAACACAATTTTTGTCGTTTCATCATATAATTTGCCAACTAAAATGGCTATCCCAAATAAAGACTTAAGTCTCGTTTAGGAACATGTTATTTTAGTAATCAATAATGCTAGGGATACTAACAATTTTACTAACACACTCACAAGTTTTGATAAGATCAACCATCACTTGGTATGAGACCCACAACAACTTATGAGTGTGTTAGTAAGATTGTTAGTATCCCTAGAATTTTTCTTTAGCATTTTTTTGACTTTTTATAAAAAGATATGTATAAAAGTAAAGAGGGTGATACAATAACTTATAATAATTTTTTTGACTTTTTAACTAAAATGCTTAATCTCTATAAGAGGCCTTAATCTTAAAAATTGCAAATTGGGATGATTATAGGTGTTTGCAATGAGAAGTTATTGATAGGTTGAGGGACAACACCACACAGCACTTCTGAGCATCTCCAACCATTGTTGCTATAATGTCATTATTATTACTATAATTTGACAATGAATAGTACTATTTTGCCAAATTATAGCAATGCTGCTCCAATGGTCATTTGTCATTTTGGCAAATCTCAACCAACTTTTCTCTCCAAATTTGTAGGTGTTGTTTGGATATAGGTTTTTTTGTGATTTTATTTTTGTTTATTTTTTGTCTTTTGTGACCTTTTTTTAACTATTTATAAAAAAAAAATTATATATTTATATTATTCCTGAGTAGACAAATATAAAAAATGAAAAACAATTGAAAAATTGGAAAAAAAAATTAAATATAATTCACCCCACCAAAAAACATATCACTACATATTTAATAAATTTTTTAAACTACATATAAAAAATAATCTTCCTTTAATTTTGTCATATCTTCATTTAATGTATTTTATCTTTATATAATGTCAGTTAATGTATTTTATCTTCATATAAAAAATTATTTTTATATAATGAACAAAATATTTATTTTGTTTTTATCTTCATATAAAAAATTTTGTTTTTATTTATTTATTTATTTATTTAATGAACAACATATCCCACTTAATCTGGGGGGTTGACTAGTATTGAACAAGATCTCAGCCATTGAATAAATAACAATCAAACGGCTGAAATCAATCCTATGGAATGATCTATTCAAATTAGAAGATAAATCCCTATTTGCTCTCTCTATCTTTTTGCGTCTCTATCCTCTCATCTCTCTCTTCAGCACTCTTGCCTCCCTCACTCTCACTGTCTTCATCTTTCTCTACCTGGTTCTCAACTTCTTTATCACCACAACTAGGGGTGTGCGCGGTGCGGGTCGGTGCGGTTTAAAGGAAAAATAGAAACCGTATGGCGGGTGGCAGATTGATAAAATTATCATTAGAATTTGCCATTTTTATTATCAAAAATCGGCGGTTTGGTTGGCAAATAATAGAGGATTTCCCTTAACGGTTCGGGCGGATTGGTGGTTTATAAAAAATGTAATTCAAATTATAAAACTTGAATAAAAAACGTTAACAAACTAG
This sequence comes from Camellia lanceoleosa, assembly GCA_025200525.1. Classification (NCBI taxonomy): domain Eukaryota; kingdom Viridiplantae; phylum Streptophyta; class Magnoliopsida; order Ericales; family Theaceae; genus Camellia; species Camellia lanceoleosa. The sequence goes on along the minus strand of JANUSC010000090.1, from coordinate 736,861 downwards.
TAAACTAAAAATCCAACACTTTAAATAAATTATATAATAACAATTTAGCAAGACAATAAATACTAGAAAAAGTTCAAAAAAAAATTCTAAAGTTAATCTAAGTTCAACATAGTTCACAACAATCCAACATAGTTCATCCAACATCCAACATCCAACATAGTTCTAAAAAAGGTTCTGAAAAGTTAATGATAGTGCACAAACAATCCAAAAGTTCAAAAGTTAATCTAAATCCAACATCCACCATAGTTCTAAAAAAAAAATTCTGAAAAGTTAATGAAACCCCACAAACAATCCAAAAATTCAAAGAAATTAATCTACTCATCAAACTCCACAAAAACTTCAATCCTTCACAGTTGCTTCAACCAAACTCCAAAAACTTCATTAATCTGTGAACATGAGCAAAGAAAACATAAATAAATAACAAAAAACTATCATCAAAATCATTATAAAAAAAAACATTATAACAAAATAATATTCAAGAGTAAGAATTAAGTCTAACTTCAAGAACTTTAAAACCAAACTAACTTGAAGACAAATTAGTCCTCAACAATAGTTGCTTCTTGTGTAGTAGATGATGAAAAAAATTCTGAAAAATAAAAATATATTTTTAATGTTATTCAAAATTACATAAAAGCTAAAATCAATATTGAATAATCTTTTTAAAATAAACGCATATCAAAAAAATTACCTGACTCAATTTCTTCATATTGTTCAACATCATCCATACATTCTCTTAGATTGATTGGAATTAATGAAGACTGCAACCAATTTTGTGCACCTTTGGCGTCAAAGAACTCCTAAATGGATCAAGCACACGTCCATTGGTACTAAAAGTTGACTTAGAGGCCACTGTAGAAACTAGGACAGCCAACACATCTCTTGATATTAGAGAGAGAACCTTATACTTATTGCCATTAACCTTCCACCAATTCAAAATATCAAAGTTTGGAACTCTTGGATCTACACAATCATCAACCAAATATTTTTCCAACTCTGATTTGTTCTCCACACTTTTTTCTGACTCCAAATGGTTAATATATTGAGAGGCAAAGAGTGTCATGGGATCTTCTTCTTCCTCTTCATCAACTTCCATCACTTGAGGAGCTTGACTTGCATATGAAGGTGCAACATTACCAACATTGTTGTTCTTAACATAATGATCAAACAAGCACTCTAATGTTGCCTTCACCCTCGCCACTAAAATTTCTACCTTGTCATTTTCATACACTTTATTGAATGAAAACTTAAGATATGTCAACTTGTAGCGAGGGTCTAACACAACGGCAACATATAACAAGAAATTGATATTATCGAGATTCTCCCAATATTTGTCGTATTTCAATTTCATCTTATCAGCCATGTTACTCAACACTGCATCTCCACTTTTACTCAATTGAACTAATTTAGATTGCACCGATACAAGTTGATGAAAAAAAACATTAGATGTCACATGCAAAGACCCTAAAAGTTGCAAAGTCACATGATAAAAAAGTCTTAAAAATTTCACAAAAACTCTAGCTACCTCTCAATTTTCTTCTTTAGGATATGAGATGAATCTTTTTCCTTTCCCTTTGCCTCTTCCACCATCATTCTCATTTGCATTCTCATTTTCATCATCATTCTCCATGAAAAATAACTTGAATCGTGGGTCATCCTCTTCTAAACACTCAAAAGCTTTTTGAAATTTCTCGGCTACCTCCAACATCAAATAGGTGGAATTCCACTTTGTTGGAACATCAAGGCATAACAAACTTTTACAAGTAATCTTTTTATGCTCCACACAATTTGTAAAAGTTTGTAGCCTAGCTGGAGATGACTTTACATATTTCACAGCTTTTCGAATATTGGCAATTGAGTGATTTTATTCTTTTAAACCATCACAAACAATTAAATTTATTATGTGTGTACAACATCTCATATGCAAAAACTCATTTGCCAATATAGTGGAAGGCCAATCTTTCGTTCTTCTCTTCAAAAATGCAATAGCACCATCATTAGAGCTTGCATTATCAACTGTAATAGTGAAAATCTTATGAATCCCCCAATCTTGCAAGCATTTGTCTAATTGTTTGTCAATTGTCTCACCCTTATGATTAGGAACTATACAAAAACTGAGAATTCTTTTGTGCAAATTCCAATCATTATCAATCCAATGGCCGGTGACACACATATAATTTAGATTTTGAATTGATGTCCCAGTGTTAGTGGTTAGGCATACTCGTTGCTTCCTTAGAACTTTTTTCAATTTTTTCTTTTCATCAAGAAATAAGTTCAGACAATCACGAGCAACAGTAGTACGAGAGGGGACAGGAAACTTAGGTTCCATAACACCACAAAAATTTCTAAACCCTTCCTTCTCCACATGCCTAAAAAGTAATTCATCAATTATAATAATTTTTGTTAGTGCTTCCCTACAAAGTTTTTCATCATATGCTACTGTTTTGAGAGATCCAATCTTTCGACCATCATGTTCCTTACCCTCTCCTTCTTTTTTAACAAAAGAGAGATTTTTTTTGTTTTTTGTCCACTTCCCTAATAGGAGACTTCATACATTGATGCTTAAGATGGTTCCACATATTACTAGTCCCATCTTGTTTTCCACGAGCGCCATAATCCTTACCACAATAATTATAAGCAGCATGTGACAACCCTCACCTCTTATTAGTGCTAATCTATAATTAAACATGATAAGTAATTGATTATAATGAAATCCTGAATTGATTGTAGGAGTGTATTGTTTTAAATGCATTTCTATCTGTTTGATTTCTGAATAAATTTGTTAAATCTTTTAATTTGAATCATGAATTGAAGGTCTTATCGGCGACCGAATCTAAAATTGATTAGTGTTATATGCTAATTAGGATTTATGTGATTTTATAGTAGATTTAATTAAAATTTGATTTGGGAATGATTAATTAGATTAAATAATGTTATATTACATTAGTTTGGCTTTATTACATAATTGCTATTGTAGTGGGCCACTTTGTCAAAAACATTATTTAGAGCTTTGTTTAGCACCATTCTTCAGCCACTTTCCTAGACCAAACGTGAGAGAGGGAGATGTCACAACCCCAACCCGCCCCTAGTAGGATGGCGCCGTAATGGCCAGTAATCCATGATTACCGAAGGCTGGCTTACAAAGATCAAACACAATCAGAGTAGAATGTATGGGGCTCACAAATGCGGAAACAATAAATCAAAATGCAAGTGGTCCATAAGAGCTGTGCATAGTTCAAATGGAATGACATATACAATATGGTTCTTCATCCAGTCCTTAATAAACAAATTACAAGTTACATCTTGATCAAAAGGCTTCTCGAGCCGACATGCACAAAATACAAAAGGTGTAAGCCAAGAAGCATGATTTTCAAGATTTGCCGACGTAAATACAACATTGCCGACATGAATACAAAACGAAGTCGACATAAATATGAGTCAAGCCGTCGTGACAAGAATCCAAAACAGGCTTGCAAAACACATCTAGGCGTCGCCGCCGTCCTGCTCATCACCTACATATATAGAGAGAGAGTGAGCTTGGATACTCAGTGAATGATACTAGTAATAAAGGTTTTGCACGAATATAGCCGAAGTCCTTTCAAAACAAAACAAGCCAAAACTATACAAATATTAGCCGAGGTCCTTTCCGAACAAAACATATCAAAATTCTTATCGAATCAAGGGATGAACCGTATTCATCTATCCAGTCTTACAAGTCTTGAGGGATGCTTACTGGCATCGGCAAAACACAAATCAGGCTTTCCGAACAAACAAATCCACGCGGTAAACCGTCAGTGGCACAACAAAGACGAGGCGATCCGTGTCGATTAGTCAAGTCTTGTGAAAGTTTATAGTCCTCCAAAGACAAAGGGACTTGTGTTACTTAAGCGTAGCTCTTTTTAACACGATGGTCTTGTGTTACTTAGGCCCATAGCCCGCTTTAACACGATAGTCTTTACAAGAAAGGACCGTATCCTTTTATACTTAGTGCTGCAAAAGTTTAGAGTCCTCCAGCACGGGGGACTTTTAAACGTGGTGTTGCGAAAGTTTAGAGTCCTCCAGCACAAGGGACTTTCAAAAGATGACATTCAACAAGGCTTATACTTGATACATCAAAATAGGGCAATCATTCATGCTTAACAAATACTTTTCAAAACAAAGCAAAACAAAGCTCATCAAAACTTGATAACATAGCTTTATTAAAAATACCACTCACCTAGATCTTCTCGGGTGTAGGCTCAAAGCAAAGGTCAAAGTCCTACAATCACATGGCAATCACATTCTCAAAACAAGCTTTACATGCACACAATGATCTCGGCATTCTCACTAGATCCAAATCAATAACAAAGCAAAACATGCTGGGAGTTCAAAAACATGGACCTGGCGTACCCATGCAAAAACATCATGCAAGAACAAACACAAAACATGATTCTTGTTCCAAACTTTCGGATCAAAACGAGACTTTTCTTCAAAAACACATGAACATTATTTTCTCTTCAAAAACCAACTTCAAATCAATGCATGGTGTGCAAAACGAATTCAATCATGCAATGCAGCTTGATAAGCAATAAGAACAACCAGAGTAGAGCAAGAATCTAACCTCAAAACTCAAATCTAACGATTCGATCCTCGAAGATCAAGCTCGGAACTCCACTTCCTCACTCTAAAACTCCTTCCTTCTTTTTCTAGAGCTTCTCTCTCTAAAACAAAGATTTGAGACAAAAATGATTTGTTTCTAGGTCTGCCAGCTGTCTTAACACTCAGCTCGGACACGTGGCACTACCGGGTTGGTTCAACTCAAAAGTGACTGATTGACAAGACAAGTCTATGACAAAGCGTATGCAACAAGCTAAGGCAAGACACATCGGCAATCAAAGACATCGGCTAAAGACAAAGCTTCGGCAACAGGGTAACAAAGACATCGACTAGGGAGGACGACACTTGACTAAGCTGTGCCACACCTTGGCCTGGATGTGCCACACCTCGGTCTAGGCCATACCTGCCCAAGGACAAAGATCACTAGGTGCAAAACATCTCGGCCTCAAAAGCGACATCTCGGCTATCATGCCGGAGTGGAGGTGAAGGTCAACCAAGGGGTTCCGAAATAGTTCTAAGTACAAAGGTTCAAAGGTGAACTAAGCTCAAGATGACCTCAGCCACACACCAAACAAGGAACAAAATCATGCAAGCAACGCTTAAGCAAGACAAGGCAAGTTTCAAACAAAACAAGACAAGGCAAAACCTTGCAAAACAGCATAACAAGACAAGATCATACATGAATGTATGCAAGTATGACTAAATCAAAGTGAGGGTTGTTACAGGAGAATTGGGAGAAAAATTGAATTTAGCTAGAATTCTTGCTTGAACTTAGAAGAATTGAAGAGAGATTGCATAATTGAGCTTCCATACCTAGGATTCAAGACCTAAGGTAGGGAATTCATCCTTTTATTTATGTATTTAAGTTGTTTTTGCATGATTCATGGGAAAATTAGTGATCTAAGTAAAGAATTGGTTTAAAGTGTTTAATTAAGGGTCCATTCATGCATGCATGTCCATATCATGGAATCTTGAGGTTGGTTTCATGGAAATTCTTACATGCAAGTTCATATTTTAATTATAGTCCATGGATTCATCATGTCTTGAGCTCAATTTTACATTTGGTCATGTTTTAGAGCATAGGAACTCATGTGAACTCTTGCATGTTAAGTTCTTGCATTATTCATGGAGGTTTCTTTGAAATTGTGTGCAATTGTCTCACCTTTGGACTTGACTTTACAAAATTGATCTTCAAAACATGTTGTAGTATGAGTTTTCAAGTGTTTTCTAGAAAATGGGCCCAAAAGGTTGAGTTTTGATGTCTTGAATGCTTGGTTTGAGTTTGGGAGGCAAATCTGAAAATTTCAGATTTTGACTTCCACGCTTGAGCGAAGGATTCCACGCTTGAGCGACCATCTTTTGTTCAGAGCTCCACTCAAGCGAGGGAATGCTGGCTTGAGCGTAGATTGCAAGCTCTCAGGTTTTCTGCGTATGCAAACGCACGCTCGAGCAAAGGAACCTACGCTTGAGCAAGGACTGTGTCTCACGCTCGAGCGAACATCGAGCGAGTGTCGAGCGGAGATTTTCAATATCCAACACTTTTTGCATTTTTACAGACCGCTCGAGCGAGGAATCTCACGCTCGAGCGACCCCTCTATTTTGGAAAGCTTGTGGCGTGAAAGCCACCCTCGGCGAGACCCTATTTTCGAAAAATTCTAAAAAGTGTTTTCAAGTGCATTTTTGCATCCTCATTCCATCCTAGTGTAGACACCCCATTTTTGACCGACCTTAAGACTTAGATGTCATCGATTGAGTGCTCGGTGATGACGCATGTTGTGCTCGTTCTGAGGTTACAGAGTCTTAGCTGAGAGCCTTACCTCCGAACCTCGGGACTCTTTTATGCTTTGCCTCGATTTGCGAACCAAGTTCTGTTTTCTCTTCCCGAAGGGAGAGGTCTCAGAGACCATCTCGGTGGTCAGAGTTACTTTTCGTGGTCGTAGACCACTGTTCCTGTTTGGAGACCAATTTCTGGTTTTCGGAGCCGTCGGCCGTGCGCCTCGGTTCGGGACCGCTTAACTTTCTCTGTTTGCTCTAGTTTTTGGCACACACCTTGTTTCCTCTCTCTAGAGAGACACTGTGGCCCGGGAGACCACCTTCATGGTCGTACGCCACTTTCGATGCTTAACAATCAGTTTTCGAGGCACTTGGTTGCGCGCTTTGGCTCCCGAACTCTCATTTTGCATCCGTCTTGGTTCATTTTTGGTATGGACCCTATTTTCATTGTTTGGAAGGTGGTACAAGGGTGGGAGACCACCTTTTCTCTTGGAGACCACCTTTTCTCCCGCCGGCCGATTTTCTTGTCAAGAAACTGGTCTCCTTGGTTTTTGAGCCACTTTTGACTGGTTTCCACCATACCACTAGCTTGCTTTCAGCTTGGAGACCACCCTAGGAGGCCACCGACCAACTAAACCTTTTGACCCTGGTCGGCCGACCACCTGAACTGGTCGGCCAGCTTTCTCCTTTTCTGTCTCACTAAGTTGGTGCCAGCTGTGCCAGCTAGAAGCCACAGATTGCATCTTCCATACATATGGAGGATGTTTAAACTTGGTTTTAAGCTTCTTGAAGAAGCTTTAGACCTTTGGCTCTATAAAGGAAAGGCTCATTTTCCCTTGCAAGGGTTCAGATTTTTGGTTAAGGCATATACATACATCTCTCTCTCTATCTCTATTTCAAGCTCAAAAAGTGCCTTGTTCTTGCACCTTTGCACACCACCTCCTAGCCTAACACCTCCACCATTGCTTTGAGGTCCTTGGAGGTCATTTTCAGAGATTGAAGGTCGGGGTTTTTGGTCTCAAAGTTGCTGTCTTGCTGAGCTTCAAGGTTAACACACTCATTTCCTCTTTTTAGCTTTATTTTGCTCCATCTTTTAGCCATACTTGCAAGTATATTTGAGCTTTAGTGTAAACTAAAAAAAGTCTTATTTTGAGGTCCTTAACATGTTTGTTTAAAATCATTTTTCTATTGGGGGTCATCTACCCCCTTGCATGCTTCATTCCACCTTGTTTTGAGCCATGCAGTAAGGCCTTTGTTTTGAGCTTTGTTTGCCCTTTTGACCACTGAAATCCAGCAAATTTTCAGTGGTTATTATGTGTTTTTGAGAGCTAAAATTAGAGAGGGGTGACTCTCTCTCTCCTTGTTTTGATTTCTAGCATATTTGGCCTAACAAAGGAGCCCTTATTTGCATACTTCCAAGCTATGTTTCAGGCCATTTTTGGTGGGATTTATGACCTGCATAGGCTCTGTCTAGAGCCCATTTTTCCATTTTGGGTTTCCATCTTGCATGTGTAGAACAACCCTCTTCATAGCATATCAAAGGAGCATCTCATTCTTGCATGCATAAACCATGTTTCAGTGAGTTTTTGGGCTTTATTTGGCATGTCATACCTCTGACTTTCGCTAGTTTAGTGGCCTCTTGAATGCTTAATATACTTGTAGTGTAAACCCTCTTCACTAGCTTGTATTGCATATTGTTTTGGCCCTTGATTCTAGCACTTTTTGGCCATGCCTTAAAATGATTTTGTGCATTTTGGACTATCTTAGCTTTGTTTTAATGCCTCAAGGTCGAATGATGCTTGCTATGCATGGTTGTAGTTCAATACTCTTGCCTAGCTTTGTGTTTTGGAACCTATTGCATGCTTATGTTAAGGTGTTTCCATGTTTTAGGGCCATTGTGCATCACATTTCAAAGCTTACATGCATGCCATATTCTCATGTTTTCCACTCTTTAAATGTGTTTGAGAGTTGTGCATGAATACCTCATTTTTGAACCATTACATGAGCTTCATTTCCACGCATTTTAAGCCATCATTTTAGACCATTTTCCCACTGTCTTGGACCTGCATAGGGACTGTTTGGGGCTGGTTTGGTCATTTGAGCATCACTTTGCATACCTCTAATGTAATCCACTTCACTAGTTTCGGCATTTGGGCCACCTAGCATGCATTGTGTGAGGTGTTTGCATGATTTAGGACCCTTTTGTATGTCATTTCAGAGCTGGAAAATGTGTTGTTGTATGCTATATTATATGCTTGCCATGCCTTGGTAGAGTTGCACTTGGTGCCTTAGTTTTGGTCCCTTGCATTTGGGCATGTTTGCATGAGTGTTGTTGCTTCATTTCATCATGAATGGCCACTGATTTGAGTGTGGCTGAGGCCCATTCATTTTAGTTTAAGTCCATCTCGCATTGTGTATGCCATATTATGTCCTGTGCATTGAGTATGCCATTGATAGTTTATAGCATTGCACATGCTAGTTGCACCTTTGCATATCACTCCTTGCATGTTTGCGTCATTTCATTGTTAGTCTCCATGTGTGCATTGCGTATGCCATATAGTTTTCATGTGCATTAAGTATGCCATTGATTATTTCATAGCATTATGTTTGCTAGTAGTATGTTTGCATATCATCATTTACATGTTTGCATCATTTAGTGACATTATGTTTAGGTTGCATGTTAGAGTTGCATTCATGCATGCCATGTGTATTGCATCATGTTTGGAGTAGGGTTTAGTTCAAACACAGGAAACGAGGGACGTTTCGTACTCCAAGTGACAAAACGTGCCTCGATTCTCGGTCGCCGACACTCCGGATTACCCATGATGGAGTTTAGGCCTTGTTGTGTTTATATGTGCATTCATTTTACATTGAGTCGTGCAATCCGACTCCTCGGCCATCATGCATCGAGATGCGTAATTGGTGGCACGAGGATCGAGGACTATCATCCCCAGAGCTTATGCAATGATGGGGAGATTGGTCGTTTGCCATGTCCCTTTCTTGCTCTCTGTTGCAACAAACCGAAACCGGCTGACAAAAGCGGTGGCGGTATCCCTCTGAGTTCCCATGGTAGAGTTTCAGCCTTCTGGAGCTTTGTATAGTATTCTGGGACCAGCTGCAAACAGAGACAAATCAGGGCATCGCGATGGATTTTCCAACAAGGCAACTCAAGCATGCATGCATTCCTCATCATTCAAGACCGAGCTGAGGCAGTCCATTTCATATGTTTTGCATGCTAGCTTATTTATTTTAGTTAATTTGTTAATTAATTAGGATTGTGTAATAATTAGCTGTAATTCGTTATTCATTCGGTTGTGTATTATTTATTCGGACCCTCTGCGAGAGGGCAATGTTGTAATAAGTGTGCGTGTGTGTGATGTATGTCTTCCAACCCCACGTCTTTCTCCCTTTTGCTTACTTACTTTCGATGGTTAGTTTTAGGGCACATGTCAATTAGCATCCTTATGCTCGCATGTTTGCATCCATTCATCTGTCTTATATGCACCAGGCTCGACGCATCATACTAATTGCATTGTATTTCAATTCCAAGTTGAATACATGTTATCTGTTGCATTTCATATGCCATGTTTATAATAGCCGAGCATATCTTAGTTGCATTTTGCATGTGTTGCATTAGCCATCTTAACATGAACTAAGATCATGCATTGATTACTAACTAGTTTCTGTTTTGGCTTGGAGTACTCGGTGAGTGTTTATGCTTTAGCATCCTTGTATGCGTGTGAGTGACTGCCATGATAGCATGCTTACCATGATGCTATTTACTTATGTGATATAACTGCCTGAATGCCTGTAGGTGGAGGTTGGGTTATTTGAATTGGAACAATGCATTGAATAAGAGTTTTAAGCCCACTTGAGAGTAGCAAAATCATGTTTTCTAAGCCCACCCGAGGGTGGCAAAATCCACATCTTAGCCTACTTGCGAGTAGCACCTTCAAACCATTTTTCAAAACGAACATGAAATGTTTTGTTCCAACTCAGGCAATCCAGTCGATACTTGTATGTTGTGCGCATCACATAGTAATTCTAGGCTAATAACTGGGATAAGAACACATAATGTTTTCAAAACTCGATATCATGGTTAGTAGAGGCCGATCTTTGATCGGGCGAGCGGGGGTGCTCACGAAGTGACCTTCCCCAATCGTACCCAAGTTCCAGAGCCGAGGCAACTTTGGTGATGACAGACACGTGGCCTTAGGCACGAGTTAGGGTTTCTTAAATTCCTCCAAAATAAAATATTTAGGTGGCGACTCTGTATCTGGCAAAGCAGTCCATGTTTGGCACTTCTTTCTAAAAATCTATTTTTCAAAACGATTTGCCGGATTTGGACTCTTTGGTGATTTATCGATCTTGCATTGCACTTTGCAAGATTAGATTCAGAATCGTGACATCGAGTCCGAACTGTAGTAAGCCCCAATGAACAAAACGAGATTTCCTCCCGGGACGTTCGGGGACGTCTACACTTAGGCATTCCTAGGCCATGTTTAAGGCATCTTAATGAGGATAATGTCATAAAACCACACCAAGTCAAGTTAAGGGGCTAAGTTATTAATCCCGAGTGTATGTTTGTTCTGCAACTGTAGGGTTGGCATCCGAGGACGCTCGTTAGCTTGTCTATAGCCCAACGTCTGTGAGTAATAATGTTGTAAAGATATGCTCAATTATGATTATTTTCTGAATGATCAACTTTTCTGCTTACTGAAACATTATTGTTTAATGAATGGATGTTTGTCTTATTGTAAACTGTATTCGTGGCATCCATAGCAATTTCTTTATTCTTTATCTTATTCTATCGCATCGTCACAGAGATCTCTGTCGGTTCCTATGTTTGAGACCACTACTGTTTACTGTTATGATGGCCATCAACTGACTGTTTGGTCTGTTAAGACCCACTGTACTGTTTTGCTATTGGATGTACCACAAATGACTGTTATGGTTTCTAAGTGATTGATATGACTGTTCAAATACTGAAAGGACATTCATTCTTAACCCCTTTACGCATATGTTATTCACTGGGCTTTAGCTCACTGTTTACATTTATATCTAGGTGTCTAGGTACCGAACCGGAGCTAGGAGCATCGTGTTAAGCTCTTGTTTTGTCAAGCCAACCATTGTGCCTCACCTTGAGATTCCAAGTGCATTCAAGCCACGGCTGTTTTGGGGTGTTCAGATTCACCCTTTTGTTTCTGTCTTGTAATAAATGTTTAGGACTTGAATGTACAGTTTTAGTTAGGGATTTGGCCCCTAACAGGGATGTTTGTGTAAACATTGCATGTACATATGTTTCGGTTATCAATGTGGCATGTTTATCAAAAGTCCTTTTGCATTCAGAATGTCACAGCTCATTTGACATCTTTGATTTACTATTTTGGCTTCCGCCAGTCCCTTTACTCTGTATTACTGTCTTTACTGTTAAGCAGGCCTTCGGTAATCACGGATTACTGGCCGGTTATGATGCTAAAACCATAGGGGCGAGTTTAGGTTGTGACACAGCCCTAGGTTTGTCAGGCTCACAATCATCAAGTAAGGTGAAGTGTTCCCAAACCTCAGATTTCTTTTTATCTAAATTAATACTAGGACATGGACGAGTTTTACCAGAATTTTTTGCAGGCATTGTGATAGTGGTAGAACTAGTAATGTGATCGATTCTCAGCTTGGTGTAGGATGGTTTCCCTAACAGTGACCATCATTTGTATTTCCCTCTTTATCCATTCTCTATTACAAAATAAAAAATTTACATAGAAAATTAATACATCAATTTTATTACCAATAAGGAGATTACCATTACTCTCAAAATTATTGTCATCTAAACATAATCTCAACCAAAATTTGATAATCACTATTTTATTTTACATTTTCGTTTTTATTTAATTTCCCACTTTGTCCAAAGTCCAGGAGGCATTGTGATCACCTTGACAGGAATAGGCTAACAAGCATGAAAACAATTAAATTGCTTTCAAACTCACAAGTTTCAATGTAAAAGTTAATAATTTAAAAACAAAAATTAAAAGCATCCTTCATGTAATTTTTAGAAATTAAGTTTTTTCAATTTATTTGAGTTATTTTTACTTAATAAATTCTAAACAAAAGTTATACTAAGCAATCTAATATAAATTTTTTAAACAAAAAAATTATAAACAACTTAAGTAAATTGTACCAAACATTCTGGATGTGTATAAACAAAAAGAAAGGCACACCAGCGTGCATGGAAAATTGGCTATAAATTAATACTCAATGATATTATATATATATATATATATTTGAATCTATAAGATTATGTCATGCTTTTCTCCTAGTATATTTAAAAAAACTATCAGCAGGTAAACTATATATATCAATGATGTTATATATATATATATATATTTGAATCTAAACTGGTTTTTGATTTTTTATTTATATATATCAATGAGGGCTAACAAACAAACAACATTGCAGAGTAAAGAACAAAGAAGAGAGATCAGCTAGAGAAAAAGAAAAAAAGCAAAGAGAGAAAGAGAGATCAGTGAAGCGAAAAAGAAAAGAACAGAGAAAGTGAGCAGCGAGAGAGTCACGTACCGATGTGATGAATCGACGACGACGAGTAGGTGCCGATCGGCAAGGGAAGGAGACAGCGGCGGCGGCGATGAGGAGAGACTACAGCGGCGGTGAGCTAATTGACGAGGTGAGGAATGAGACCAAAAGACAACGGCGATGAATCGATACAAATGAATGAGATGAAATGTGTGGATCAATTAGGTTTAGTTGAAGAATTATTGTGTGTGTGTGTGTGAGTATATGTGTGCTAGATGTGTATGTGTGTGATCAACGGCTGAAATTTGTTGCTATGTGTGTAGTGTAGCACAGGAATTTTTTATTTTTTATTTTTTTGCATAATAGGCGGGTCGGGTCGGTTATAACCGCGGGTTGGCAAATTTTAACCCGCCACCCGCGCCGACCCGTTAGAGTTGGAACCCAACCCGCCCACCATGGTTCAAAAAATGAGCGGTTCGGTGCGTTTCGAAGCGATTTTGGCGGTATTATGCACACCCTTAGGCCCCGTTTGTTTTGGGTGAAAGAGAGGGTATTGGGATTGCTAATACCAAGGTATTAGTAATAGCCTTGTTTGTTTTGGGAGAAGACCTTGGGACTATTAATCCCTTGGTATTACTAATACCCTTGGAGAGGGGATTGGTAAGGAGGAGATAGAGATGGTATTAGAAAAATAGTAAGGGGATTATAAATTTTTTTATTTTTTTTATTTTTTATATATTAGAAATTTTTTTTTTAAATATAATTTTAAATTTTTTATATTTTTTTATTTGTTTTATTATTTTATATAAAAATAATTTAACAATTCCTCATTACTAATCCCCTCACTATCAATCCCCTCACTAACAATCCCCTCACTATTAATCCCCTCACTATCAATCCCCTCCATTCTATCTCCCAAAACAAACGGGGCCTTAACCACAACCACAAGAACCCCTGTCTCTGAATTCTCTGTTTCTACCATTGTCTCTGTTTCTTAGCTTCTCTCTCTCTCTTCCCGTCTCCACAAGAACCCTTATTTCTCAGTGAAGATCAGAGAGATCAGAGAGAGAAATCAAATCACCCCCTTTTCAGAATATCATTTTGTGCTTCTGTTTGTATTTTTTGGATTACAGGTCACGTTGTCTCTCCTTCACTCAGATCTTCTGTGTTTGAAATCAGATAGAGAAATTAGATTAACCCTAATTATTTCTCCTTCGCTCGCTCTGTGTGTGTGTGTGTGTAATTAGTGACTCACCATCTCACGATTCTTACCGGAGGATTCGATTTCGCACTCCAGATAAGATTTATTACTCTCCGGAGAGGCACATCAACCAATGATCGCTATTGAATTCATCGGAGGAATTGAGGAAGTTTTTTTTTTTTTGGCCAAGCTATATATATAGAGTAGTGGAAGAAGGTATGGTTTTGAAACTTGCTCCAAAATTTTCTGACTTGTTTGTTAAATTCTTAATTTCTACTAAAATTCTTGACAAAAAATGATATTCCTGAAATTCCTGTTTGTGAGTAATTGGTAAATTTCGTGATTTTTTGGTGAAATTTTGTATTGCTGAAATTTAGTGAATTTTGTATTGGTGAATTTGGTTTTTTGTTTGTTTGTTTGTTTGTTTAGACACACTTTGAATAATTGGTGAATTATGTTTTAAACAGTATAGTGAATTTTTTTTTTTTAATTTTTTTTTTAAAAAAAAACCTCTAAACATTCTGGAAAAATCCCAACTGAAAGGGAATGAAGAAATCAGTTGGTTTTTGGGTGACTTGACAGATTTGGCAGCTGCCAAATTTGACACATGATTTGGCAATTGCCAAAAACAGCACCTGCTATAGCATATCATTGGAGAAGTCATTTTTTCCCAAGCTGCTATATTATGACTTTGACAATTGTTTTAGCAATCCATTAGAGATGCTCTCACATATATTATAATTACTAAAGGATGATTGTAGGTGTTTGCAATGAGAAGTTATTGATAGGTTGAGGGACAGCACCACATAACACTTCACATATATTATGACTTTATTTATCATAACCTAAAAAAGTCAAAAGTCACTATTCTATTTAAGTCATATCATTTTATTTAAGTCATATCACTTCTCTACCACATCAGTTCAAATTTAACTCATACACAATCTATATTTCATAAAAAAGTTAAAAAATACGCTTATTTAGATCATTCCAAACCACCTCTATAATTATTGAAAGAGTAAGATTCATAATTTTATATTAAATAATTAAAAACATAAAAAAATATAATAATTTATAATTAATTAAAGACATAATCACGTGTTATTCCTATACTAAGGAGTTGTTTAGAATGATTTAAATAAATATATTTTTTATCTTTTTATAAAAAGATATATAAAAATGTAAAGAAATAATATGATAAAAAAAATAAAAAAATAAAAAAATAAATTATTTTATGTACGTTAAACTTGACCTAAATAATTTTTCGTTTACAATGTAGTGACGGAGTGACACATTGTCCGGCACCTACTACAAACTTTCTGACTCATCAGTCACGAGTTATGACATAAATCTCTCACACAGCCAATAAGGATTGAGTTGCCTCCCATTGTCAGACCAAAACCCATCGTTTGTAGACAACCAATGCAAATAGCATCTGTTCCCATTACCGGCCACGTTACCCACTTGAAATCCTCACCCCTATGTGCATATTTTGTTTTTTAATTATTTATTATAAAGATAATGTTAAAATATCTATACTATACTATATATTAAGCAAAAAGGTATTTTAACCTTCAAGACCTGTGAAAGTTTTAATATGTCAATTCTAATTTTTTTATTTTTTATTTTTTTAAAAAAAAAATTGATTTAGTGATTGATTCAAAGATTATAATAATTACATTGACACCATCATTACATGGGCCTCTTGGAAAAGCAAAAGTGGTGGCGTGTAAATTAAGAGCCATAGCCCCTCTCTCTCTCTCTCTGTCTTACACATTTCATTTATTATTTTATTTCTCCACCCTCTATCTCCTTCATTTATCAATAGTGTAATTATGATCTTTGAATCAATCACCAAACAATCCCAATATTATATTGAAAGAATTTGATAAGTGGCTCTTAATTTTTTTTCCTCTTAATTTTTTGTTTTGTTTTTTGGAAAAAAAATAAACACTTATTAAATTCTTTCAAACTCCTCGGTCAAACCCCAGGTATTTACACGCCATTACTTTTTACATTCTCAAGAGGCCCATATAATTATTGTGTAAATGACTCTGAATTTTTTTCTCTCTTAATTTTTTTGTTTTGTTTTTTGAAAAAAAAAATAAACACTTATTAAATTCTTTCAAATCTCAATATTTATTGATTTTGTCAAAATCTCTGATCAGCATTTATTAACCTTTTTCAATCCACATGCCTGTATTTATTGATTTGGTCAAAATCCTTGATTAGCATTTAAAATCCCTTTATACAAATAATTATAGATACAGTCCGTGCATAGTTACTGCAGTAACTTTTTTAATTTTTCTTGTATACTATGGTTAGTGATAAGATTGTTAAATTATTTTTATAAAAGATCTTTAAAAATATAATTTATATATTAAAAAAAATTAAAAAATATATAAATATCTAAAATTATTTCGTACATAGCACGAGTGATACACTAGTTAATATAAATTACAATTAAAAGTGTTCGCGGTTAGTTTATCGAGAGATCCTCTCCCTTACCTTTTGCATTCTTGAGCCTTGGTCTTTTTCCCAATTTGATAATCTGAACCGTTCATATTTTATGATTTATTCAGTATATCATATCTGTAAAAAATCAAATTGATCGGATATCGGGAAGTATGTGTTCAAAAAATTGAACTAAAAATTATTTTTTAAATAATTTAATAAACAGTTTTCTAAACATATGCTTCCCGATATCCGATCAATTTTATTTTTTACAGGTATAATATACTGAATAAATCATAAAATATGAACGGTTCGGATTATCAAAATTGACTGCCTAAAAGGAGAGGCTCTTGACTCTAGTTTATCGGTTCAAATCCCTCACTCCTCTTTCACCACCCTCTATAGTGTGACTACTAGACTATTAGACTAAACCCTAATACCTGTACATACATGCATCAAAGATGAGAAAAAATTGTTATTTAAGTAAATTACAAATAGATTTGTTTGAAATACTAATTAATTTTGATAATTGAAAAAATTACATTCTGTTATTTAAATTTTTAATCTCATAACAAATTTTGATAAAAAAATATTTTTTAAAACCACATTAGATAATTTGTAGTGTAGGCAATTTGTATTTTTACCTTTGATAATTTTATACAAAATCATTTATTAAAATAATGTGTTAATAATATATATTTTATTATTTCCATGAATATTTTTCGTAATAAATTTTAAAAAATATATAATACAATAAATCTGTCAAATCAAAACAGTCTTTCAAATTAAAAAGATCCATTTCGAAAAAGCCAAATACATATGATAACCCCATGTCAACTTTGCGAATATGTGATCTCAGATTATGTATTATGTAGTTTAAAAGTCCACACAAACACTGAATCGGACCATTCGCATCACAGCAACACACACTCACCAAAACCAGTGCCCAAACAATGTCCCCTGTTCTCCTCCTCCTATTCCTCTTCTTCCTCCTCCTCACCGGCACAGCCACCTCAAAGCCGGCAGTTCTCCGGCGTGGTTTTTACAGACAGACATGTCCGGAAGCCGAATTCATAGTCCGAAACACAATCAAAGAAGCCATGGTTAGAGAAGCCAGAAACGCAGCCTCTGTCATGCGCTTGCAATTCCACGATTGCTTCGTCAATGTGAAGTTTATGAACCTCCATTTCCATTCCTTTTCTCAAAAAATTGAGATTGGCCTTTGATGATTTTGATGAATATTGTTGTTATGTATTATTGTAGGGGTGTGATGCTTCGTTGTTGCTAGATGACACGCCCAACATGCTCGGAGAAAAGCTAGCTCTGTCAAATATAAATTCGCTAAGATCGTATGAAGTTATTGATGAAGCCAAGCATGGATTGGAGCAAATCTGTCCTGGAATTGTTTCTTGTGCAGATATCATTATCATGGCCTCTAGAGATGCTGTTGCTCTGGTAACTCTATAATCATCCCATCTTCTTTCTTTTTTTGTGTCAAAGGGTTGGTTTGGTCTGAAGGTTTGAGCCTCCGTTTGAGAAGTTTTTTGGCTTTTGGCTTTTTTTTATTATATGAGCTAAAAAAGTTTTTTAAGAAATTTGGCTTTTTGACTTTTTTTTTTGTGAGAAGAGTGTAATGATTATGGGGTTAGATGTGATATTTTTTGTCTGTACCATGGCTGTTTATCTTTGTGGCTCATGAGCCACTTGAGCCCTTCCCAAACGGACCCTGAGTTGGGTTAGGATTATTTTAGTTTTTTTAAAAAATAAAACAGATTTTTTAATTAAATAAGATAAAATGTTATATTTAAATTATAATTATTTTATTATTTTTTTTATAAAAATTTAAAAAAAAAATCAAAAATCTATTTCAAATAAAATTTTTTAATCTCAAGTTAAAAAAGAAAAAAAAACTTACAATCCAAACAAAGGCAAAACCAATGAGAAATACTTGAGCCCCCGTTTGTTTTGGGAGATAGAATGGAAGGGATTGACAGTGAGGGGATTAATAGTGAAGGGATTGTTAGTGAGGGGATTAATAGTGAGGGATTGATAGTGAGAGGATTGATAGTGAGGGGATTAATAATAAAAAATTGTTAAATTATTTTTATATAAAATAATAAAACAAATAAAAAATATAAAAAATTAAACATTATATTTAAAAAAAAAATTCCAATATATAAAAAAATAAAAAAAATTTTAATCCCTTCACTATTTTTCTAATACCATCTCTACCTTCTTCTTACCAATCCCCCCTCCAAAGGTATTAGCAATACCAAGGGATTAATAGTCCCAAGGTTTTCTCTACAAACAAACAAGGGCATTGGTATTACTAATCTCAATACCTTCCCTATAACTCAAAATAAACGGGGCCTCAGAATACTAAGGGTTGGTTTGGGGTATCTTAAAAAAGTGTACTTTTTGTCTTTTTAAGAAAAGATGTGCAGAAAAGTAGAGAGGTAGATGATGTGATAAAAAAAAATAAAAAGATGAATTATATAGTAGATGCTAAACAAGACTTAAATAAGGAACTCTAATTAGCTATCCCTCCTAATGATTTGATGGTTGTGCTTTAATGAGTTAACGTTCCCAATGACTTGGCCTTCCCAATGAGTCGATGGTTGTCTCATTTTTTTTCTTTTCTTTTTTTAACAATACTACATATCACTAAATTTTTATCACTAATATCACCATTAATAATGTGAAAAGTAAAAAAAAAAACAAAATAAAACAAAACAAAACAAAGACACAAAATACATGTGGCAATGGGTGGAACCTACTGTCACATAATTAGAGCGACTATTAATTAGTGGTCTGGATCATTTTTTTTCTTTTTTTCCTTTGTAACTCCAACTCATTAGAACTATTAGTGCTCTTGTTTTTAGAACTCTCAATCAGCTCTCAAAACAAATTTACGCATAAACTTGCCCTTGCATACTAATCCCTACCTATTTTCTATGTTTTTCTATTTTTATTATATTATATAAAGTGTATTCAGTGGTGATGTATAAATATAAAAGTTATACAAAAAAATATAAAATAAAGAAGGAGACGATGGATATATGTTTATTTATTTCAAAGTAAAGGGTTTATTGATGCAATTAATAATTTTTGAAATATCACTATTATATTATTTTTGTGAGATTTTTTATATAAAGTTTTTTTATTTAAATTATCCATGTATAATTGTATGAGATTTTAATTTTAAATTTTAATGATAATTTCTTCAATTTTTTTCTTTCTATTATTTCCTAGCACGCCTATAACCATGTGTGCACACAACAACCTCGTACATAATTAAATCATACCAAAATAAATTGTAATTGTGGTTCTATTGTACTGACATACTTTTTGAAAAATGCGCTAGATAAGGCATTTCTTACCACTGCCGTTAGGGCGCAAAGAGAATTGTACATGAATTGAATCAAAAAAAGAAAGAAAAAAAAAGAAAAGAGTATTGTACAAAATATTATGTAGTGCTATTTTAGGAAGTGAATTAAAAGATATTTTTGAGTTTTTAATTTATTTTTTTCTCTCATAAAAAAATTTTAAAAAATTAAAATATGACTTTTAATTATCTTCTCACAACACCTCTTAATTTGTTAAAATCATATTGATTCATATTAATTAGTAATATACGTTTTAAAATTTATAATTCGTGGGAAGAAAATTTAGGATTATTTTTAAAAAATAGTTATAATCAATTTTTTTGTGAAAAGTTACTTATAAATAGCTTATAAATATTTTTTTATAAAAAAAAAAAATTATAATCTAAAAAATAGATTATAAATCACTTCCTAAAATAAGTTTCAGTGTTGGGGTCTTATTCTTCCTTTTTGGTTAGTCAGATATCCTATTTACTATTGATGTTTGGTTTTATTTTTAGTCTATCAATGAAGGTTTTATTTGACCACAAAAAAAAACACGTGTATTTATCATTATTCTGTCACTATTAGATTGTAATCACCAGATTTTCTGGCTGCAAATCCTTACTTTGCCTTAAGATATTCCTGGAAAGCGGTTTTATCTATTACAATGAAAGCGAAGTAGATATGCACAACTGGTCTACATTATTCGGTGGTCCTTATCTCGGTAAGTCTTTTGGAAAGTTTGTAAAAATTATTTTAGATCACATCATTTTTTATATAATTTATTTATAAAAAAATAAAATAAATTAAAAAAGTTAAAAAATTAATTTTTTACTAACTTTTTAAGACACCTATACATTCTTTCTTTATTATGGAGTCATCTAAAATCTGAATGGAAAGGGATTATTTGGATTTGTAAAGCTTATTATGAGTTATGTTTTGATGATTCGAACTATTAATTTTATTGGACACATTATATATTTCGTTCACAAAAAAATTAAGTTAATTCGATAACTGTAACTTATTTAATTTATCATATTTTTTACTAAAAAAAAAATAGACGATAATTATATTTTTAAGAAAAAAATTATATTTTTTTTTATGACAAAAATAATAAATTAAATAAGTTACAATTATTAAATTAATTTAATTTTTTTATAAATAAAATATATGAAATAAACGATTCGAATTATCAAAATGTGACGTGGACCTCCCATCTAAATTAGAGAATCGACAATGCTACGTAATTCAAATTTTGTGGCTCAAAAGTGGCTCAAATGGTCAAAACGACGTCGTTTTGAGTACAAAACAACATAAAAATGGCCAAAACGACGTCGTTTTGGCCATTTGAGCTACTTTTAAGACACAAAATTTAAGTTACGAGACATTGTCGATTAGAGAATCCCCTTGCTTTATTAAATAGTATATTATATATTTTAGAAAGATGCTATTGTACATGCCTAAAAAGATGTACCTTGAAAATTTTAGCCACAATAATTTATTTAAGGGTTGTTTGAAGTGTCCCAAATAAGTATATTTTTTTGTCTTTTTAGATTAAAAAATTAAGGTTGAAAATATACACGTTTGGATTAACTTTTTGACTTTTTATGGAAAAATGTGTAATAAAAATTTGTAAAAATTAATTTGTAGAGAAAAATTCGAATTAGGAGTTATGCAGTCGTAATTGTTAACTTTTGGTAAATAGTGTTAACTTTTTAATTTTTTAAATAATTTTTTATCTTTTTATCTTTTTTGAAAGATCTCAAACTTGCCCTTACTTTCATCATTTGTATCACAATTATCGAACTGGTTGATAATAAAAAGATACTTCCGAAGTCTCATAATCAAAATTATTTAAGCCCATAACCAACCACTAGAAACTTTCTTCACCTGAGTTCATAATATAGTACATATATTTCAAATATGTCATAAATTTAATTATATCACTCATAATTTATATATTTTATTGAAAGGTTATAGATTCGAGTCTCTCCTCTCCAATAATAAATAAATAAAAATAAAAATTTAATATCATGATTTGGTAAGTGTAATTCATTCACAACATATGTAAGGAGTGGGATCGTATGTAATTTACAGGAAAGAGACCCATTTTTGCAAATTTGTCAAGGAGTCGTTTGGTAATGACTTTTTTAATTGATTTTTTAATTTTGTTTGATTATTTTAGCTTGAGACATTTTTAGTAGTTTGATTTTCTTGTTTGGATTTTTTGACTTTGGAATGACAATTTTTTTTTTTTATCCTTTTGTGATTTTTTGACTTTTTTTGATCTTTTTGTGATTTTTTAGCCAAAAATGCTAACCAAGCACTAGTTCATTTTGCCATGCATTATGAGTAATGTTCTAGCATATATTTTAGAAAGATGCTATTGTACATGCCTAAAAAGATGTACCTTGAAAATTTTAGCCACAATAATTTATTTAAGGGTTGTTTGAAGTGTCCCAAATAAGTATATTTTTTTGTCTTTTTAGATTAAAAAATTAAGGTTGAAAATATACACGTTTGGGTTAATTTTTTGACTTTTTATGAAAAAATGTGTAATAAAAATTTGTAAAAATTGATTTGTAGAGAAAAATTCGAATTGAGAGTTATGCCGTCGTAATTGTTAACTTTTGGTAAATAGTATTAACTTTTTAATCTTTTAAGTAATTTTTTATCTTTTTATCTTTTTTAAAAGATCTCAAACTTGCCCTTACTTTCATCATTTTGTATCACAATTATCGAACTGGTTGATAATAAAAAGATACTTCCGAAGTCTCATAATCAAAATTATTTAAGCCCATAACCAACCACTAGAAACTTTCTTCACCCGAGTTCATAATATAGTACATATATTTCAAATATGTCATAAATTTAATTATATCAGTCATAACTTATATATTTTATTGAAAGGTTATAGATTCGAGTCTCTCCTCTCCAATAATAAATAAATAAAAATAAAAAATTAATATCATGATTTGATAAGTGTAATTCATTCACAACATATGTAAGGAGTGGGATCGTATGTAATTTACAGGAAAGAGATCCATTTTTGCAAATTTGTCAAGGAATCGTTTGGTAATGACTTTTTTAATTGATTTTTTAATTTTGCTTGATTATTTTAGCTTGAGACTTTTTTAGTAGTTTGATTTTCTTGTTTGGATTTTTTGACTTTTTGACTTTGGAATGACAATTTTTTTTTTAGGGTAAATTACAAACACCCCCTCGAGGTTTAGTAAAAATACAGATTTTCCCCTGAAGTTTGAGAAATTACAAATTCCCCCCTAAGGGTCAAATTTTCATAATAAATTAGGAAAAATTAGGGGGGAATCTGTATGAAAATAAAAACCCTAGGGGGCAATTTGTTATGAAAATGTAAACCTCAGGAGGCGGGATGTAATTTCTCAAACCTCAGGGGGGAATTTGTATTTTCACCAAACCTCGAGGGGGGTGTTTGTAATTTGCCCTTTTTTTATCCTTTTGTGATTTTTTGACTTTTTTTTATCTTTTTGTGATTTTTTAGCCAAAAATGCTAACCAAGCACTAGTTCATTTTGCCATGCATTATGAGTAATGTTCTAGCATATATTTTAGAAAGATGCTATTGTACATGCCTAAAAAGATGTACCTTGAAAATTTTAGCCACAATAATTTATTTAAGGGTTGTTTGAAGTGTCCCAAATAAGTATATTTTTTTGTCTTTTTAGATTAAAAAATTAAGGTTGAAAATATACACGTTTGGGTTAATTTTTTGACTTTTTATGAAAAAATATGTAATAAAAATTTGTAAAAATTGATTTGTAGAGAAAAATTCGAATTGGGAGTTATGCAGTCGTAATTGTTAACTTTTGATAAATAGTGTTAACTTTTTAATTTTTTAAATAATTTTTTATCTTTTTATCTTTTTTGAAAGTTCTCAAACTTGCCCTTACTTTCATCATTTTGTATCACAATTATCGAACTGGTTGATAATAAAAAGATACTTCCGAAGTCTCATAATCAAAATTATTTAAGCCCATAACCAACCACTAGAAACTTTCTTCACCCGAGTTCATAATATAGTACATATATTTCAACAAAAATGATTTGTCCCCCTAAAAACAATCCCCCTAATCCCCCTAATTTCCTTTTTTGGAAATTAATTATATCACTCATAACTTATATATTTTATTGAAAGGTTATAGATTCGAGTCTCTCCTCTCCAATAATAAATAAATAAAAATAAAAAATTAATATCATGATTTGATAAGTGTAATTCATTCACAACATATGTAAGGAGTGGGATCGTATGTAATTTACAGGAAAGAGACCAATTTTTGCAAATTTGTCAAGGAGTCGTTTGGTAATGACTTTTTTAATTGATTTTTTAATTTTGTTTGATTATTTTAGCTTGAGACTTTTTTAGTAGTTTGATTTTGTTGTTTGGATTTTTTGACTTTTTGACTTTGGAATGACAATTTTTTTTTTTATCCTTTTGTGATTTTTTGACTTTTTTTTATCTTTTTGTGATTTTTTAGCCAAAAATACTAACCAAGCACTAGTTCATTTTGCCATGCATTATGAGTAATGTTCTAGCACTCTAGTATTCCCCCCCCCCCCCCCCCCCCAGTGATTAGCAATACTAACTACATGCTCTCTCTCTCTCTCTCTCTCTCTCTCTCAAATTTGTCTCAATTTAGAGTGGAGGACCCCATTGGGCAGTGAAGTTAGGAAGGAAAGACAGCTTAACAGCAAGCCAAGAAGACTCCAACAACATCATGCCAAGCCCGAGAGCCAACACAACCTCCCTTATTGATCTCTTCAGCAAATTCAACCTCTCCATCAAAGATCTTGTGGCCCTTTCTGGGTCTCATTCCATCGGCAAAGCTCGGTGCTTCTCTGTTGTCTTTCGGCTGTACAACCAATCCGGTACAGGCCATCCTGACCCTACCATTGATCCCAATTTTCGAGAAAAGATGGACAAGCTTTGTCCACTTGGTGGGGACGGAAATGTCACAGGAGGCTTGGATGCAACACCGGAAACATTTGATAACCAATACTTCAAGGACTTGGTCAATGGCCGAGGATTTCTGAATTCTGATCAAACTTTGTCTGTGTTTGCGCAAACTAGAGAATATGTGAGGCAGTTTAGTCTTAATCAAAATGAATTCTTCAAGGCATTTGTTGAAGGAATGATTAAACTGGGTGACTTGCAATCAGGGAGGCCGGGAGAGATTAGAAGGAACTGCAGGGTGGTTAATTGGCGGCCCGTGGAAATATTGTTGGAGGAATGAGGGGAGAGGGAACATTGTGTTGTTAGAGCCATTGGTTGGTTGAATAATAAAAGCAATGATGAGAAAATTGGTGTTAAACTAATATATGAATTTGAATCAGTAATAGTGAGACTGTTACTTAGTCCCAAGTTTACCATAATCTGGATGGATTTGTTTGGATTCTAAGAAAGATCAAAGTAGAGGTCAACGTTACAGCACAGTTCTCTGAATTCTGAATTTCATTGATCTGTCTCAAGCTTATTATTTGCGGCTAGTTTGAGAATGTTCTTCTGAGTGAAAACAATAGTTGCAGCTCTGGACAAGAAAGTGATGGTAAACTCTAGAATTCAATTATCTATAGTCCTCTGATTTGTAACCATAATCACAAAATGTAATTTTGTTATTTAGCAGTTAAAATATTGCTGCTTGCGATCTATATGGTTTATGATACTTATCACATAGAAATGCGAATGCAATGTGTTATGATAAGCATTTGAACCACTCAGCCAAGATAGATTGTAATTTATTATGCAAAAAAAATAAAAATAAAAAGACATTGTAATTTTGTTCTGCTAAATTTACTTTAGAGATAAAAAGGGAGAAATGATAGCAAACACCAGAAAAGTTAGTCGAACATATAATTTCATCAACAATTCAACTCAAGCACATCTTGGAGTTACATGACGCAGTGGTATATAATCAACCGATCATGCATATAACAAAGTATATCATTAAATTATATTATTTATCACACTCTGGACAACTTTAAGGACATGGGCAAAAGAAAAGGTAAGCAAGGGAAAAAATTCTAGAAATCTAGATCATAAACAGAACTGAGAAGATATAATTCAGTCAATTGCAGGGTGCTAGAGAAAAAAGGGGAAGAAGATAAACGAGAAAATGCAGTGAAAACTGATGTAGTAATGATTGTATTTAGTAGTTATGGTGGCGTTGGGGTATACCTGGTGGTGGCAGTGTAGATCTTGGCAACAGTGGCGATGATGGTGTGGGGGGTGGCATTAGTAAGATCTTAGTCCAAAAAACATTTGCCACCTTTTAAAATGAAAAATATTGTGTGTCCAAATAAATTTATTTTCTACTTACCATGAAAAATGTTTTCTGTTGACTTCTATTTTCTGTTCTACCAAACACAATAAAATGCAGAAAACAACTGAGCTATACAGAAAGCAAATCAGGTGGCCAACAAGATAAGATTGAGTAATGGAGGAATAGCAAGTAATCTGCAAACTGAAGCAAAGACACCTAATTGCCTCCCAAATGCTGCAACCATGGAGCACAAGGTCACTCATGCTACTCGTCCAGAGAGGATTGAATACTCAGGCCTCATAATGGTGTGTTTGGTTGGAAGATTTGGAAAAGGATTTGGAAATAGAAAGGAAAAATGTGTGTGAAACTAAATGAAATATAAGTATATTTTATTCTCTTTTCCTTTCCAAATCCCTTCCTAAATCCCCCAACCAAACACAGCGTAAGTGTGCCCTAGGTACAACACCTTCCAGTACAGATAGTAGGCAGATAGCATATATAGCAAACCTGGTGCACATTTTATATTACATAAGCTTTGTTTAGTCACACATATGCATAAGGTTCGTCAAACTGATTTGAACACACGAAAATCACCTTGATAGTAAGAAGCACAGACACGGACACGTAACATAACACGAATACGACACGGACACGCCGACATGTTAATTTTCAAAAAATGCAGGGCACGACACGTGAAGAACACGCATAAAATATGTAATTTTATATATTTATTATATGTTATATATATATAAATATATCATTCAAAGATAATAAAAAATACAATATAACACTAATTTCTATAAATTTATATCGTTTTTGTTTTATTATTATATCTTAAGTTGTTTTGTTCAACTTATAATTATTTTCACATATGTCTAATCGATAGACACATGTGTTTAAGCGATTGACATGTGTGTCCTCTAAGTGTCCAAAGAGTGTCTAGATATTTAAATTTTTTTGAAAAATAGGATACGTTTGAAGAGTGTAGGATACGTGTCCTAAGAGTGTCCAAAGAGTGTCGGTGTCCGATACGGACACGACACGGATATGGATACAGATACGTCGTCTTCTTAGAAGTGTCCATGCTTCTTAGCCTTGGTGCAAACACAATCATTAGGAAGAGGAAGGTTATCAACAGCTAATGCAAATAAATTGCCAAGGGTAAAATATTTTTGCGGTGGAGGTAGAGACAACGAAGCCACAATCACTTCCAATCACAGAAGTATATACATAGAGAGCTTGAGCCATCGAGTGGAGCTGATTCAATGCTAAAGCCTAAAGCTTTGCCATGAAGGGTAGAGGCAATATAAACAAACTGGTGCAATACTTCGGTTAATTGGTGAGAAGTAGGAAAAAACAAGAATTAAAGCACATAGTCCCTCAGTAAGAACAAGTTGTGCCTTCATTGTTCAATACTAAAGATCCAATGGTTTTCTAGTTCTTCAACTACAAAACTTGACAATAACTAGTAACACCAAATTAGTCTCAAGCCCAAGAATGATTTCAAGAATGCAATGATGAAAGAATAACTCAGAGGGCAACGGGGGAATTGCAAGTAATCTGCAGAGAGACTGAAGCTTCCGAGGGCGAACAGTTTTGGATTTAGCAGCTGCTACTAAAATGAGCGGCACGGTTAGGTTGCCTTCATTTTTGTGCAACAAGATGAAGGTAATCTCTCAAACTCCTAATATCTGCATTTATGAATGTCATATCCTGAAGATGAACTCTCTCTCCTTTACAAAGACAGACAACTTGAGCCATCTAGTGAAGCTTCACTCGAAGCTAAAGCCTAAAGCTTTTCCATGAAGGGTAGAGGCAGCATAAACAAACTTGGTGGTGCAGCCATCTAGAAGAGAGAACATTAGTCTAGTTTGCTAAGTTCCTTTACGATTGCTTATATATATATATATATATACACAAAGGTTTCTTTTTTACTTGAAAACACTGGTGTGTGTCATGCTTCGGTTGATTGGTGAAAAGTATGAAAGAACAAGAATTAAAACTCAAGAGTCCCTCAACAAGAAAGTATGCATACATGGTTGAATACTGAGATTCAATGTTTTATGAAGTCCTTTAATTACAACACATCAAATAATTAGCAACACCCACCAAATTATTCTCAAGTCCAAGACTGATTTCAGGATCGCATTGACAAAATAATTACTATATTACTGTGTACATGAATCAACTGACATGTTCAAAATCATACGCAGTGATACTAATAAAATCCTCTGATAGACAATCAAATAAACAACTTTTAACAACAGCATAGAAGATAAACAAACAAGTGAATGACCAAAACAATTAATCCTTAGCAGATTTATCATCAAACAGGAGCGAGACTCTCAATGTATTGATAAGTATCAAAACATCCAAATTGCAGTATATGGTTCTTGTCAATTTTCGCAGGCGCAAAATCCAGAAGCTCCTTGAATGAACTATCCTTAAAGTTATAAGATATTACCTTACCGGGTACACTCAACACTAGAAATGACTCATCTTCATTGTCTTCGCGAAGAACACCAAGTATAGAGAATGCATAATAATTCCCATCATGAGGGTCCAGATAGCTCCGAACCATCTCAGGAAATGCAGCTACAATACCATCAAGATTAACAGAAAATTTCACAAACCATTGAGAGTAGTCTCTTTCCATCTCAAGAACTCGAAATTGCGTAGTCTGTGGCCCGTAAACTTCAATAAGATGCAAATGGCCATTAGACTCGCCGAAAAACCTATACCGCCTTGTGTACCAATCTGTGTCAAGTAGCGGAAGCGGAGGCATTGTTCCCAAACACTCCCCATCAACACTGAATCGCAATGAAGCCCCACTGGGACTAATCCAGTGAATCGCACGGTTCCAAAAAACCCCATCAGTAAACGACATATCAAATTGAGGTCTAAAGCTATCACCAGAGAGCCTCCAAGAACGAGTCTCCGATGAATAAATCTCAATCTGTCGACAACAAATCGACAATGGGGTGCTTCGCACAAAAACCACATTGTAGTGAGGTGAAATTGAAGGATCAAAAGCTAAATTAACACCGAAAACAGAGGAAACATCAGCACGAGGCAAGTCAAGAAGCAGACAGTGCTTGGTTGTGGGATTGACAACGTAGTAACGGCGAACATTTCCGATTGAATGTGGAAAGCTACAACAGAGCAACAAACCATTGCAAGATTGAAGAATTTTGGTACCTGAACCAGAAGGGCGGTGGAGAATGGAATTGAGAGATCGGAATGGAGGAGGAGGAGGAGATTTAGAGAGAGAACCCCTGAGAGGAACGAAGTCGAAGTCGGGCGGCGTCAGGTGGAGGAGAAGGGCGGAGGGTTTGGAAGCGGAGTGGCGGAGGGTGTGGAGGAGAGAGAAATGGGGGTTAGAGATGAGAGAGGACCAGTGCTTGGACACGGATTTGAATCGAATCAAAGACTTCACGGGGGTGCGAAGGAGGATCTCGCTCAAGGCATCGTCGTTGCCGGCGATTGAGTGGGCTGATGATGGCGGCGACGCCGTAGGGCCGTCGTGTTCCAAAGCCGATGAAGCGACGGCGGCGATGGATACCATTGTTGGATTGAGGGTGGAGTGGAGAGGTAAACATAAACTGTGATGTGATGTGCAGTGAAGATGGCGCTGCGCACCACAATTGCTCTACGCTTTTTTGTTTGCTGCTCATAAATTTATCATAATGATAGTCAGGCGTTTGGTGCTTTTTTAATAATTTTTTTGATTTTTTCATTAAAATATGATGGAAAAAAATTAATGGGTTCGTTTGGTTTGTATTTGGAAAAAAATTTTGACAAATTTTCTCTATAAATAAGTTTTCAAAAGTAATTAAACCAAATAAATTTTTTCAAAATTTTTTTTCAAAACTTGTAAACCAAACAAATTTTCCAAACAAATCTCTCTCTCAAACACACCAAATCAATCACTTTTTTCAAAACTCTCTCTCAAAATAATTTTTCAAAACATCTTTTGAAAAAAACCAAACCAAACAATTTTTCGTATTTTTTATCTCTAAAACACATCTCTCAAACACAAACCAAACATACCCAATATGTTTGAGATGATTTTTAATTTTTTTATGAAATGATATGTAAAAAGTAGAGAAAAAATAAAATTTTTGACTTTTTGATATAAATTGTTGACTTTTTAATTTTTTTAAGTGATTTTTTAACTAAAAAAGCTACTTACCCAACGAAGCTCAATCACAAAACACAACTTTTACAATTTTTAAAATGATCTACATTATTTAAATTATTGTGAGATATAATTTTTAAAAAAAATTAAAACACATCAATAATTAAGTTTTGTTTGTCATATACTAAAAAAGTCAAAAGATCACTATTCTATTTAAGTCACATCACCTCTTTACCATATCACTTCAAACTTAATCTAAACCCAATTCATATTTTATAAAAAGTCAAAAAATACACTTGATGGTTTTAGCTAGCGGAGGGAGTGTGTTTGTGTTCTTAGGAGTTGATCGATCAACGACAATTTTATTTTATTTTATTTTTTACTTGTTGAGATTTTTTTTTTGGACTTAAAATTTCATTTTGGGTTTGAAATTTTTTATTAAACTAAATTTTTTATTTATTATATACACACACAAGGTTTTAAAACCCGGACCGGACCGGCCGTTTCAACCGGTGACCGGAGGGGGCTCCGGTCCGGTCTGCCCACCAAAACCGGCCATCAGCAAAAACCGGCCTATTTATGCAAAACCGGTGAACCCACCGGTTAAACCGGTGAACCGGTTGACCCGGCACTGGGTTGATCAAACCGGACCGGTGCGAATTTTTATTTTTTTTTTATTCTTTATTTTTTTATTTTCTTTCTTTCTTTCTTATTTTATATATATATATATATATATATATAATATAGGAATATAAGAAAATTTTAATTTGAAACTCTTTTTCAAGAGTCTCCTCTTGTGAGGAATCCCATTAAGAGCTTGATGAAATTATTGTAAAAGTCTTCACCTATTTATAAGAAAAAAACTCTTTCAAAAAAACTCAAAAAATTCATGTGGGATTCAATCAAATGTATTTGAGGGAATATTGAAATTTTGATATCCCTCCAAAATTTTTGCTCTCCTTTCAATCAAATTATTTGAATTAAAATCATATGGAGGGAATATTAAATATTTGATTTCATCTTCCAAAATTGAAATTAATAATATTTTAAAATGTATTATTATATTTTTCAGTAAAAAAAATATTAGGACAAATATTTAAGATAATTTAATATTTTTAATTTATAATTTTATTACTTATATTTTTATTTAAATATAATTTTAATATATTTATTACGTCACGGTTCGATTCCGGTTGAACCGGTGACCCGTCCACCCGGTCTCTTTTCCGGTTCACTCACCGGTCCGGTTTTTAAAACATCACACACACACATATATATATATATATATATTTAACACACACCTTAACACATTCATTGCACCCCACTCACTCTCTAAAATTAACAAACTCTTAACACATCTTAACAAATATTTTTGGACTTCATTTTTATCACTTTTTGTCATATAACACATACTTTAACAAATAATTTTGACTATTCTATTGTGGATGTCCTAAGACGTTAGTAAGGTTAAGTTTGGCAACTCAAAAATAATCTATCTTTTTATCTTTTTTTCATTACATCATATCTTTACTTTTTTACATATCTTTTCATAAAATGACAAAAAATATATTTATTTAAATTATTCCAAACAACCCCTAAAAGCCTTTTTATCGTAGGGTCGCAAACATTTCCTTAAATTTATTTTGGCTGTGGTTGTGGTTTAAAATGGATAACTGGCTGGCGGTAAGGTATGTATTAGTTGTATTTATGTAAGATTTTATAAATATATATAGAATATAATTTTTAAAATTTTATGAGTTAACTTATACATATTTATAAAAATTTATATAATTTTATAAAGTAATTTATGTATATTTGTGAAAATTTATACAAATGTATATGGGTTTCGTTTGAGATGTGAGTTGATTTTTTGACTTTTTAATTTTTTAATTATTTTAGTTTAGGGTTAAAAAAACTTAAATGGGCTTTTTGGCTTTTAAAAAATAAAATAATTATGATTTAGATGTGAAATTTTTTAACCTGAAATTAAAAAATTATTTTATATTTTTATAACTATTTTAACCCTCCCAACCCACCCTAACTCATCATGCCAAGCCAATGCATGGTATGCGTATACACTTAAGAATTATCTTTGGCTTCGTTTGGGAAGTGGAGTGACTTTTTGACTTTTTTAGCTATTTGAGCCTGGGGCTAAAAGGCCTGGTTTGGGAAGGACTTTTGACTTTTTTGACTTTTTTGATTTTTTTTGTAAGAAAAAGAATGTAATGATTATGGGTTGGATGTGATGTTTTGTCTCATTGAGTTAAAAAACCTATTTTATTTTTTGTAACTATTTTAGCCAACAAAACTCCAAAACCAACTTCCCAAACACACTTTATAAATGAAAAAGTTATCAATCAAATATAATTTGAAAAAGTTATTGTACGGGGGGCAAATATTCGGTACCATTCGTATTCCTTGCGTCTAAGCTCCGTTTCGATCCCATTAACCTGCGAGCACAATGGCAGTGAGTTACCCGGCGGTGTGTTGCCAGAAAACCCCTCCGACGATCAA
Organism: Camellia lanceoleosa; assembly: GCA_025200525.1. Taxonomy (NCBI): domain Eukaryota; kingdom Viridiplantae; phylum Streptophyta; class Magnoliopsida; order Ericales; family Theaceae; genus Camellia; species Camellia lanceoleosa. The sequence goes on along the minus strand of JANUSC010000090.1, from coordinate 704,000 downwards.
GTTAGCACACACTCAGAGATAAAGAGAGAGAAGAAGAGAGTTTCTCTCACCAGATAAAGTTTCATCCCCAGCATAGGAGGCGTAGTCACGTTTACATGCCTTCTCAAGGCTCTGTTTATTCGCCTTCGACGCGTGGACTGTTTCTATCCTACTTTCCCACGGTCGTAAATAGCCTAAATACCACCTAACCAAACTACCAAACAGCGTTGGCGCGAACGGACAACCCGGCGGTCGCCCATATTCTACGATCAGATATTTCAAGAGACATTAGCGTTTCGTAATAATCGAAAGCACTCACTCGGTTGGCCGATCTGCGAAGGATCTTGCACGCTGATCTCAACAAGCAAACAATGCGAACCGAGCTAGTAGAGAAGTTATCCCGGCCAAATCAGACCTGGTCTTTAACCGAGCGCACTGCACCTGGATTGTCCCAGCCCAGCTCGACCCAAACATGCTCGGACCAATTTTAGCATGGTCATTACCACGGCCCAAAGTCAGATTATGAAATCTCCCTCACAATTATCATATATGTATGAACAAAAATTATAATTATAAATATTAATAAAGTTTATCATTATTTTGTAGTTATTTTTTAAGTTTTGAACTGTTCTAACATTTTCCTTTATAAATACCAAATACCATTCCATGAAATTCTAGGGTTTTTAATTTAATTATCTAATTAACAGATTTTACTAGTTTAAGGATAGTTTTTGACATGGGTAAGTCCATAAAGGATATAGCCCACCATCTAAAGTCCAATCCATGATTCAAATACTAAAGCCCAACACTTGTGAAACCCAGCGTTGCACCAAACACCAATGACATCTAAATACTTGGCAAGTAGAGAATCACCCACATCAGCAGACAAAGATCCTACAAAAGCCCTGTTTGGTAGAGCTGTGGGAAAGTGCTTATAGCTTATGCCTAAACAGCTTATAGCTTATAACTATGACCATAAGCTGATTTCTGACTTATAAATTAAGCATCTCCTGCCCCACTCAAAGAATAAGCTGATTTCTAACTTCCAAAAAGTCATAAGCTATAAGCTAAACCAAACACATCAAAATAGCTTAAATTAAGCTAAAAGCTGAAATAAGCAGCTTTTAAGCTGCACCAAACAGGCACAAAGTTATTGCACCACACATCAGCTATTAATGAGTTTTCCTGCAACATTTATTGCAATAACCCTTTTCCGTCGGGACAAAACGGCCTCACCATGAACAAGGTAAGCTAGAGTATAGACTTTCGGCCAAGGTAACAGGTCGGAAAGGACAACAAAATGATTAGCAGAGGATATAAGTAGGCATCAAAGATAAGGAAAATGGTTAAGCTTTTCTATCACTAATCTATCTCTACATTCCATCTCTCTTTCTAACTTGCTCGTCAGAGGGTTCATTGGAGGACTCCCCGTTCCTCGTTGAACTCTTGTGCAGGTCTCTCTGTGGGCTTGGTACCTCGGGCACTGGTTTGGGAAACGTGGATCAATCCGACCCGTTGCATTTGGAACACGTCAGATCATCGGTTGGCGCTGCTTATGGAAACCTTTACTCACAAGGCCAGGTTGTGCTCATCGTCGCCGAAGACCCCTTCCTAATAACCCCTTCCTGCTACCCACCAAGGTGGATGGTCACAACTAGATCCATGGCTTCTCACCACAATGTTGCCGACCATCAAGCCGACCCTCCCAATCCAAACAACCCGCCGCAGTACTTCACAAAACTTACCAACAGCATCAACCGCTTAGCAGAGCAAAACCAAGCCCTGATCAATGCTTTGCTTCAAAGAGACCTTCCCATCCCTCCTCCTTCACCTCAAGATATCCCACCCAACCAAGAATGAGCCTCGAGCCATCCTATCCAACAGCCCAACCCACCCAACTTGGAGTTTAGTCAACTGCCAACAGACTCTGTCTCCACTTTCTAGCACCTAAGTGACTCCTTTCTCAGCCATTTCATTGGTGCCCGGCAATGCCGTCGAACAACCGGCTCCTCAACATCCGTCAAACCGAGGGGGAGTCACTACGCAGCTTCGTCACCCGCTTCAACACCGAAGCCCTGCAAGTAGCGGAAAATGATGACAACATCATCCTCACGACTTTCGTGGCCCGTCTACAATTATCTGATTTCCTTTTTTCTCTCTCCAAAAACCCCCCGACCTCCATGGCAACCCTACTTTCCAAAGCCCAAAAATACATGAAAGCCGAAGATTCTCTAGCCGCCCGACAAGATCCTACAGCCAAAAACCCGACCCCCAGAGAGAAGAGAAAGGACTCTGAAACTAGAAACACCCAGTACACTCACCAAACACCTCAAGATATCGACCGACCAAAAGCCGAGTTGGCGCTTAACGACCCGCCGGTTCAAACGATACACACCCCTCAATTCCCCCATGGAACAAGTCCTGAACCGAGATTATCCTCTGAAATGGCCCCAACCATCATGGTCTCCTTCCAACCGGCGAGACCAATCCAAATACTGTCGCTTTCATTAAGACCACGGCCATAATACAGAGGAGTGTGTTAACCTCAAAGACCAGGTCGAGGGCTTGATACGTCAAGGACGTCTCAGTCGGTTCACGACAGCCCGCCCTCAGCAAAGGCAAAGGACTAAACCTATCAGAAACAACCACCGGCGCACCCCTCCTCGACAACTCGCACAACCTAACCAAGGTCATGATAGGCCTTCACAGCAACCCCGGGCACAAGGCAATCCTGTCTCCCTGTTGGAGAGATCAGAGTTATTGCTAGTGGGCTTGCTTGTGGAGGACCATCCCGCTCGGTTCAGTGGGCAGAACTCAGAAAAATAAGGCAGGGCTTAAATAAAAAAGTTGCCACATTGGACTACCCTTCCAAACAGCCCAAGCAATCGATGGAGCCCATCATCTTTACAGAGGCCGACTGCACAGGCATCCGTTACCCCCATGACGACCCCCTCGTCATCTCTGCCCTCCTCTCTAATTACAAAGTCAGGCGGGTTCTCGTCGACAACAACAGTTCTTCAGACATCATCTTCCTAAATGCCTTTCGCCAACTCAAGGTCGGGGAAGAAAGTCTGTCCCCTCTCCAAACCCCATTGATCGGTTTTACTAGAGATCGGGTAACCTTCATAAGCTCCATCGATCTTCCCATCACAATTGGAGAATACCCGCGGCAGACCACAAAGTTGCTCACTTTTCTCGTCGTCGACTGTCCCTCTGCTTACAACATTATCCTCGGCCGCACCGCCCTAAATGCTTTCCAAGTTGTCACATCTACTTTCCATCTTGCCGTCAAATTCCCCACCGACCTTGGGGTAGGCATGGTGAGGAGAGAGCAGACCATGGCCAGAGAATGTTACGTCGCTTCACTTAAAGAGGTCAAGCTAAAGGAGGCTATGATCATTGAAGGACTCGACATCAGAGACGAAGACGAGCTGGTCAGATCCCCTCAAGCCAAGGCTGATCTTACAAGTTTCTTGACTGAACACAATGATGTGTTTGCCTGGACCCATTCCAACATGCCGGGTATCAATCATTCCTTTATCACTCATCGTTTGAGTATCGAACCCCATTTCCGACCTTTCCACAAAAAACAGCACATCTTCTACCTGGAACGCAACGCTCTTATTGCCTCTGAGGTAGATAACTTACTGGAGGCACAGTTTGTCAAGAATGTAGACTACTCTAGGTGGCTGTCAAATGTAGTCTTGGTCCGTAAAAACAACGGTAAATGGCGACTCTGCGTCGATTACTCCGACTTCAGTCGAGCTTGCCCCAAAGATAGTTATCCCCTTCCTCGCATAGATCTGCTTGTTGACGACACGGCCGATCATCAAATGCTCAGCTTCATGGACGCCTTCTCTGGGTACAACCAAATTCTGATGCACTCGTCTGACCAGGAACACACCTCCTTCATCACCGACCGGGGAACCTACCATTATCGTGTCATGCCATTTGGGTTGAAAAATGCCGGAGCAACTTACCAACAATTGGTCAACGCCGTCTTTCATCATTAGATAGGCCGGAATATGGAAGTATACGTCGATGACATGCTAGTCAAGAGCAAACTCTCCTCTGATCATCTAGCCGACTTGCAAGAGACCTTCGGCACCCTATGAAAATATCAAATGAAGCTCAATCCGAAGAAATACGCATTCGGCGTAGGATCTGGGAAGTTCTTGGGTTTCTTGGTCAGTTAGCGGGGCATCGAGGCTAACCCCGAAAAGATCAAGGCCTTGATAGAAATGCAGTCACCCAAAACGGTTAAGGAGGTTCAGAGGCTTACTGGCAGAGTCGCCGCCCTCAACCGCTTCATTTCCCGCGCAACGGACAAGTGCCTCCCATTCTTCAAAGTTCTTCAGTAGGCTTTCGAGTGGACGACCGAATCCGAAGAAGCTTTCCAACAATTGAAACAGTGCATGGACAACCCCTCCTTACTCTCCCAGGCGCTCACGGGTGAGCCATTTTTTCTCTATTTAGCCGTATCGAGCACCGCAGTTAGTGCGGCCCTCATTAGGGAGGACGGTTCGATCTGGCCCATTTTATTACATTAGCTGTGCCTCGTATGAGAAACGAACTACCCATTGCTAGAAAAAATGTCCTTGGCCTTGGTCACCGCCTCAAGACGACTCCGTCCTTATTTCCAAGCCCACTCCATAATGGTCCTCACTGACCAACCTTTGAAAAAGATAATGCAACAACTAGAGCTGTCCGGCAGAGTTATGCAATGGTCAGTCGAGCTCAGCCAATTTAACATCTCCTACAGACCTAGAACGGTGATAAAAGGGCAGGCGGTTGCCGATTTTATCCTGGAATTCACTAATCCCACTCCAACCACGGCCCCCCCGCCCCCGCAATCCCATATTGAGGTAGAAGACCCCCACTCTCGGACCCTCAACGTCGACGAATCATCCCGCAAAGAAGGCAATGGGGCTGGTCTCATCCTCACCGCCCCCGAGGGTGGTTATTTCAAGTATGCTCTCCGTTTCTTATTCGACGCAAGCAATAATGAGGCTGAATATGAGGCATTGATAGCAGGTCTCTGCCTGGCCAGAGACATTGGTGTCAGGCATATCCAGGTGTTCAGCGATTCCTAACTCATTGTCGAACAACTTACGGGGGAATTCGATGCCAAGGAATACACAATGTCGACTTACAGGGATATTGCACTCCCCCTTGCTCGCCTCTTCAACACTTTTCACATCAAGCACATCCTCGGACGGAAAACTCCAAGGCAGATGAAATGGCTTAATTAGCTTATGCCGACCAGTCAGACCTCAACCATGGCGTCCACCTTGAATACCTGGCCCACCCTATCATTTCCCCACAACAGCAGCAAGTCCACTTCCTCCAAAATGAACCTATCCATGGGTAGCAGATATCCTACTATTTTTGAAAAATAGGGAATTGTCTGCCGACAAACACCTGGACGCCAAAGTCAGGGCCCGGTCGTCCAACTACATTCTTATCAGCGGCCTCTTGTACAAACGTGACTTTTCACGCCCATACCTAAGATGCCTCCATGCTGCTCAAGCGACCTACGTGATGAGGGAAGTCCACGAGGGTGTATGTGGTAATCATTCGGGTGCCAGGTCACTAGCCCACAAAATACTTCGCACCAGTTACTTCTGGCCTACTCTCAATCAAGATGCCACTGAATTCGTGCTTAAATGTGATAGGCACCAACGCTTTGACAACATCCCTCATGCTCCTCTTACAGAACTGATCACACTTTGCAGTCTTTACCCATTCGTCAAATAGAGGATCGACTTAGTTGGCCCATTGCCCATCGGCCAAGGCCAAACCAAATTCGCAATTGTCGCCATTGATTACTTCACTAAATGGGTGGAGGCGGAACCCCTCGCCACAATTACCGAGTGGAACACAATCAGATTCATCTGGCAGTCGATCATGCGCCGATTTGGCATCCCTCAAGCCATCGTCTCCGACAACGGCAAACAATTCGACAATGCCAAGTTTCGGAAATTCTGTGCAGAACTTCAAATCTAGCCATGTTTCTCTTCTCCAGGTCATCCCCAAGCCAATGGCCAAGTTGAGGTTACCAACCGTTCTCTTCTGAAGATCATCAAAACTAAGTTGGAAGCTGTTAAGAGACTCTGGGCTGAGGAATTACCAAACGTACTCTGGGCCTACTGCACTACCGCCCGAACCCTTACTGGGGAGACCTCACTTCGCTTAACATACGGCGTTGAAGCGGTCATCCCAATGGAAATCGGTCTGCCTACCCCGAGGGTTTTGCACCTGAATCCAGAACTAACTGAAAAAGTGCGTCGAGCAAACTTAGACCTAATTGAAGAGCTCCGAGAGACCACTGCTGTCAGGTGGGCCTCATATCAACAGAAAATGAGAACACACTATAACCGCAAAGTCCGACCGAGGGAGTTCGCCGTGAGGGACCTTGTTTTGCGTGAAGCAACTCTTGCCACCAAAAATTCGGCTGAGGGCAAGCTAGCAGCCAAGTGTGAGGGATCTTACGTTGTTAAGGCCAGAACTCGTCCGAGCACTTACCGACTTCAGGACATGGAAGGTCGAGATCTCCCCCATCCACAGAACGCCGAGCACTTGAAGCGTTATTTTCAATAAAGCCCTATTTTTGTATTGATCAATTGTTGTATGTTCTTTTTGACAATCTACACACTTGGACGTTTTTGTCCTTTTCTCACATGGTGTAAATTTGTGATCAATGGGCTACGCTTTAAATGACAACGATCTTATATCTCAGTTATCTGCGTGGTATTTCAATAACACCCTGCTTGCAGCCTCAGCTAGACTGAGTAACTTAAAGCCTTAGCCAGACTGAGCACGAAAGGCTCAGCCAGACTGAGTTACTTGAAGCCTCAGCCAGACTGAGCACGAAGGGCTCAGTCAGACTAAATTAATTATGGCTCAAGCCAAACTGAGCACGAATGAAGAGTTTGGCCAAGGCCATTCTTGCAACTTCATGATTATAGCATAGTTGCCATACTTAATTAAAATCTAGGTCCATGCTTTTACGTCTCTTAACATTCTTTACATTTTTAACTTCCATTTTTTGTTCCGTTACAATCCACACGCCTCATTGCCCAATCCAATCTTTCATTTCTCAACACTCTTACAACATGATTTAAAACTTCACACTTTAAGACCTTTACATTTCAACGTTTTTATTGTTAACATTCTTTGCGTCATGGTTTTCTCACAAGTTAGACTGGCTCCCTACTTCTCAACTTTTACTATGATTTATACACAAGCCTTATTTAAATGCCCATTCTCATTCTTTTTAGATCTACAAGAAATAAAGACAACAGTACGAAAAAGCACAACTCATTATTTTATTTACAAACTTACACATAAATTCACTATAGAAATTACACACACAAAAAAAAAAAAAAAAAAACAACAACAACAACAACAAAAAAAATTTTATTTACAAACAATAACACGCAAAACGCAAAAATTTTACATCAATCATTCATCCTCTCTCAAGGTCAGGTCTTCTTCGTCAACCCCCTCATCTAGGGAGGTCTGGGCCACATCGTCTTTATCTATTCTCACATTGCTGAAGTCCAAGTCTGGAAACAACTCTTTTGCTTTACGTTTAAAAGTCTTCCAGCCATTGTCCTAGAACTCAGCCATCTCATGCTTGTAGAAGTTCGACCGCTAGAAGCTCTGGATCACTTCCTCTTCACTCTTACTTCCAGCAGTCGCTCCCGACAGGCCAGCCCTCCTATCCCCCTCTCTCGCCAAGCTACTAGCGATAGCAGCATCAATAGTCATCTGGAAATCGGTTGACCCCTTGAATTGCTTTACCGCTGCAACGCATAGGTCGGGGTACGCCGCCCTCTCAGATGCCAACTTGGCCCTTTCCTCTTCCAAGGTCTCCTTCAACCCTACCTTCTCAGCCACTAACGTGGCCCTCTCGCCAGCCAGGGCCTTCTTCATCTCTGCCCTTTCAACCGCCAGTCTAGCCCGCTCGTTCGCCAGCGCCTTCTCCAACTCAGCGATCTTCTGATCTGCTTCTTCCTTTTCTTTGATCGACTGAGCGTGTAGATCTTCATTATAGACCATGGCCTCATCCCACCTTTCGTTGGCAACGGTGAAGGCTTTCTGGGCCTCTTCCAGCTTCTTCTGCTCACCAGCCAACTAGAACTCGAGCGACACCACCTTGCAGCATTCCGTCTCCAGCTCTAACTTGGCGGCGATTCGGTCAATAGCACCTGCCTGCACCATCGCCAACACCTCCATCTTCTTGGTGTTCTGGGCATACTCTAGCCCCCTAACACACGCACTCCGCTCGGCTTTCCTCCAGTCCCCGGTCTCCCTCCTTAAACTTTCAAGCTGGGCCTTCACCTCCTCTAGCTTTTCCTTCAGTGGCTCAACTTAGCCTTTTGCGCGCGCCGCTTTGTTCAGTAAGGCTTCTGCTAAGGCCATCGCCTCCATCTGGGCCGAGCACAGGCCCCTTAGCAGTTCGGCCTCAGTGAAACTTGCCATCGAACGCAGGGCCGCGTCGTCCACTACTCCCAAGAGCCGATCTGCAACAGTCCAGGCTTTACCTCCTTTTCCCTCCAATCGCCCGAACACTGTTGAAGCGTGGTAAATGGCGGTCTTCAACCTGGCCCTCCCTCCTTCTCCCTCCATGCCTTCACATTTTTTACCATCTCCTCTGCCTCCGCCTCCAACCTTGTCTCAACCGACTTGGTTGGCACCTTCCACACCGTGTGCACTCTTACTCCCCCGTTGGCAGACACATAGAACAACCGTGGCCTCCACCCCTTCATGGACGACGGCAACCCTGTCACCAAACCCTTCCCTGCCACCACTTGTAAAGTGACCCAAGTCTCTTGCTGGCCCAAAGCCTTGTAGTATGCAAAAAACACATCCACCGTCATTGCAGCCCCCTCGTTCGCCCGTGGCCACGCGCTTGCACAGGCCAATAAAATCTTCCACGCATTGGGCATCAGTTGGCCTGGAGCCACCTCTAGCCTATTCAACATGTCTACTACTATCCGGGGATGCGGCAACCTCAACCCCCCCTTTAGCGCCTCTTCGTAGAAGGCAAACTCCTCCGGTCGGGCGTTAGATGGCCTCTCCTTTGACGTAGGCAATTTCAACTCTATCTCCGTGGGAATCTGATACCTCTCGCGCATCTCCTCCAACTCCTCCGCCGTACATGTAGATTTATCGGCCTTCGTGTGCCAGTGGTCCGGCCCCACTTGACTAATAGGCTTCGCGGCCGCAACCATCGTCATAGGATGAGCCCACACTGCCTAACTAACTACCCTCTCTCCCTTCGCTTCACAAAGTACAGTTCCGCCAACTCCACCGCATCGTCGTCGCCTAACGAATCAAGCCTTGCGGTTGCTACTTCTTTTTGAGCCATTTCTCTTGTGTGTCTGTGAATGGCTTTAGACGTGGGCACAATAAAGTTCACAAAATGTTGTAGAGGTGTATCATTGGAAACAAACGAGTTTACTTTTGGGACGTGCTGGTTTTTTGCACAAAGATAGGTAAAACGGATAAAACCAAACGCCCAAGACTGGCCTGTATTCCAAGAGTCAAGGTCAAATTTTGCCAGTTTGAAAATTTTCAAAAAAAATTTCAAAACCGCCTTTTCAAACACCCTATATTGACCTATCCTTTCGTTTCTTGCTCAATGCCTAACATTCCCCACTACGGGATTCCGCCACATATACGACCACGATCCACTGTCTCCTTCCCCTACCCTATCTTTTCCAGTTCAAATCACCACGTGCCCTACCACTCCTCGAGCCCCGCGCACCGCCACTTCTCCCTCCACTCGATCACCCTTCGCAGTCGACCCTCCTCACGGTCGGTCCCTCCACTCGGTCACCCTTCGCGGTCAACCCTCTTCACGGTCGGTCCCTCCACTCGGTCACCCTTCGCGGTCAACCCTCTTCACGGTCGGTCCCTTTACTCGGTCACCCTTCGTGGTCAACCCTCTTCACGGTCGGTCCCTCCACTCGGTCACCCTTCGCAGTTGGCCCTCCTCATGGTCGGTTCCTCCGCTCGGTCACCCCTTGTCGTCGACCTACCTCTCGGTCGGTGTTCGCCCCGCCGGTCTCTCACAACCGTCGTTTTCTTCATTATTTCCTTCGTTGGACTAAAGCTGCACTTGGAAATGGGATACTACTAACATGGGTAAGCCCATAAAGGATATGGCCCACCACCTAAGGTCCAATCCATGATTCAAATACTAAGCCATCAAGACTCATGAAATGGTTGCTTTTTATCACTAATCTCTCTTCTAACTTGCTCGCGAGGTTTGGGGACTCCTGCCTCGCTGAACTCTCCGACAAGCAAGTTAGAAAGAGATATGGAATGTAGAGATAGATTAGTGATAGAAAAGCTTTACCCTTTCCTTGTCTTCGATGCCTATTTATATCCTCTGCTAATCATTTCGTTGTCCCTTTCGACCTGTCACTTTGGTCGAAAGTCTATGCTCTAGTTTACCTTATTCATGGTGAGATTGTTCTGTCCCGACGGGGAAGGCTTATCGCAATAAATGTTGCAAGAAAACTCATTAATGGCTGATGTGTAGTGCAATAACTTTGTAGGATCTTTGTTTGCTGATGTGGGTGATTCTCTACTTGCCAAGTGTTTAGATGTCATTGGTGTTTGGTGTAACGGTGGATTTCACGAGTGTTGGGCTTTAGTATTTGAATCATGGATTGGACCTTAGGTGGTGAGCCATATCCTTTATAGGCTTACCCATGTTAGTTTTAAAATTTTAATTATTGAAGGACACTAACATTTTTTGAAAAAAATTTACTTTAAGCTTAAACTACCACATTACTTCAACCATAGTAACTGTTACCTCCAATTGTCGTGGATGATGATTTTTCAATGACTCTCATCGATTGCCCTTATTTCTTACGATTTTTCAACTAGGTTTTGTGTAAATATTCGAGTCATTTTTTGGGTAAAAGAAAATTTTGTTTTGAAACAAAATTTTTTTTTCAAAAGTTTCAGTATTTAAAGCCTTCAATTAAAATTTATATAGTTAAATTTACAGTTAGGTACTTTAATTTTGCATTTGATTTCCTTTTTACAATTTCTAACCTTTAATTAAAATTTCAATAGGGCTAAAAAGTCAAATTTCATTGCCTTGTGCAGCGAAGCTTATACAAAACTCTCACGGTGAAATCGCAACTGCACTATGTAATTTTACCAAATTTAACATAACCACAAATAACATAAACCTTGTACCAAATATACGAGTTCAGATCTTCGGCCGCGGTTTCCAGCAGCACTCCCAGCAGCCCTACAAAACGACGTCATTTTGTAGTGGAAAAACGACGTCGTTTTGTTTAGTTGGTTTTTTTTTTTGTTCCGAAAATTCGAATTTCCCGCCCAATCATTTTGACTTCATCTTCTCGCCTCTGTTTTGCCCTAACGAACCACGCAGCTGGATACAGAGAGAGAGAGAGAGAGTGGCTCCTCGGCGCCATCTGCGAAGACGGAGAACGATGATGGCGGAGGGACGCGAGTCCGGCTGTGACGAGGTATATTTCAGTCTCTGTGTTATGTATAAATGTATATTTCAATCTCTATATTTACATTTTGTTTGGATAATCAATGTATTTGTATATATTTTGTTTGGCTGTGACGAGGTATACATGTCTCTGTGACGAGGTATACATGTATATTTCAATGTATATGTCTCTGTGACGAGGTATACCAGTGCTATATTAATTTTTCAGATATTACAAATATACAATTTTCCAGACTTACAAGTGCTTTGATTTGCAGACATTACAAATATACAAATATACCAGTGTATATATTAATTTTTCTCTATACATTTCTCTATATTAATTTTTATATATAATTAAGGATTTATATATAATTAAGGATTTTGTGAATTCAGAAAGTAGTAATTAGGGATTGAGATATAATTAATGATTTTTATATATAATTAAGGATTTTTATAATGAAGGATTTTGTTAATTCAGAAATTACTAATTATAAAGAAGAGTGATTAGTAACTATGATTGATTTTTCAATATCATTTATAACTATGATAGTTATATATAAAAGATATCATTTTAGAAAATTATAAAATAAAACTACCTTAATAAACCACTCCCCATAACAAAATAAGTTCACATTTGATGTTGGCTAATTGATTCATTGAACTTATAAATCGAAGTAATATAAATTGATTCATTGATTCATTGAACCAATAGATCGAAGTAATATAAATTGATTCATTGAATTCAATCTCGACCTCCTTTTGCCATGGGTCGTAGTAATTATGTTGAGGTAATATAACATATTGTTTGTTTTTTAACATGAAAATGCGTTATGAAATTTTTTTAAAATGCATTGTCTTATTCTTTGGTTTATGTTGGTTTACTTTAGGGTGCTTACACGCCACAAGGTCAATCTCGACCTCTTTTTGCTATGGGTCGTAGTAATTATGTTGAGGTAATAACATATTGTTTGTTTTTTAACATAAAAATGCGTTATGAAATTTTTTTAAAATGCATTGTCTTATTCTTTGGTTTATGTTGGTTTACTTTAGGGTGTTTACACTCCACAAGGTCAATCTCGAGCTCCTTTTCCCATGGGTCGTAGTAATTATATTGAGGTAATATTTCATATTGTTTGTTTTATAAAATGAAAATGCATTATTACTATTTTTCATTTCACACTTTCTTTTTTTATGTTGGTTTACTTTAGGGTCATGGTCGTGCAATCTATATTTCTCAACCTCAATCCCAATCTCGACCTGAATCCCAATCTCAACCTTCATTTGCCATGGGTCGTACAAGTGTTCATCATGTCATGTATCGTACATATGATGTGAGTTGTAATTGATAACATATTTTACATTGAAAATGTAGTATAGATTCTAAAAAAATTTTAATACATGTATCACTATTGCAGGGGAATAACACGCCTTATCACCAATGCCACCGATTCAATGCATTTATCAGATCCCACGACATCGTTCCAGAAATTGCTTCAAGATAGTACTGCAATCCAACTGTCACAAGCCTCACATAGTCCTGCTGACAGTCATGTGGATGGACAATGATCTTATTATATTTGTGGATTTCGATGTATTTTTTATGGACAATTTTTTTTATGTGTTTGTAATGTTTTGTGGGATTTGGATGTTTTTTATGGACATTTTTTTATGTATTTGTAATGTTTGGTGGGATTTAGATATTTTTTATGGACATTTTTTTATGTATTTGTAATGTTTGGTGGGATTTGGATGTTTTTTATGGACATTTTTTATGTCTTTTTAATGTAATGGACATATTTTTAATATATTGTTTACACCATGTAATGGACAGATTACACTTATTCGCTGTTTTTATTACACCCTGTGATGGACAGGTTAAACTTATTTCCTGTTTTGATTACACCCTGTAATGGACAGGTTTGATTTTATTTCCTGTTTTGATTATACCGTCAGAATCGAGAATAAACTTATTCCTTGATTTGATTACACTCTGTGATGGACAGGTTAAACTTATTTCCTGTTTTGATTACACCCTGTAATGGACAGGTTTGATTTTATTTCTTGTTTTGATTACACCCTGTAATGGACAGATTACACTTATTCCCTGTTTTGATTACACCCTATGATGGACATGTTAAACTTATTTCCTTTTTTGATTACATCCTGTAATGGACATATTTGATTTTATTTCCTGTTTTATTTACACCCTGTAATCGACAGAATACACTTATTCCTTGTTTCATTACACCCTGTAACCATAATGCTGGGACAGGTGGAACATAATCATAACCATACAAAGTCAACAACATAACCATAGAAACTGATTACACAGCTCTGTTGGACAAAATGAATAACATAACCAAGTGCCATTACATAACCATATAACCATACAAAATTAACAAGTCCAGTTAACCATAGAAAGATATAGTTTACATAACCACATAACCATACAAACTGCCACTAGCTCCCATAGGTCGCAAAGCTTACAAAACTATTACATTTTTATAACTAACACGATCCCAATTACAAGCAAGATACACAACCTATAAATACGACTCGAATTTTGATTTATATTTGTTTCCAACTTAAACATCTTCACCCTCATAAATTGAAGTTCTTCGCTTTGAAATCGAAGTTGTTCGTTCATAAGTCGAAGTTGTTGTTCGGTGACAGTTGACATATTTTCCATTTGCACTACTCCTTCACGTCTACCTTGTGAATTTGTAGGCAAGCACCATCCCATAAAATCGCCGCAATTTTTACAACAATAAAATAATTTGTTTCTGTTTTGTTCCGTCTCCGAAATTTGAATAGTTGCTTTTCTATGACATTTAAGGCAATTTACATTTCAACATCAATCGCCTGAGGTACCTCCGCTACGCTTGAACCGACATCTGCAGAATTATGCACACAAATCATAGTCAAGTTATATATTATGTACGGTGCACTGATAATAAATAAGTAAACTTAAGAAGAAATGAATAAATTCTGGAGAAATAAACACCAACAAGAATGGAAGGGTTTATGAATAGTTTGAAATGGTAGGCACATTTGAATGGTAGACTAGTTAATGTTCTCAATATTCTGAAATTTTCTACAGAGGCAAGTGCAGCATCAATGGATTTGAAAACATGCAAGTACAACATTGTCAAGGAAAACTGTCTATTAACTCAAAAGATGCAGCTGAGCATTCACAAACATCATGGTGAACAAATATTTAAACTTGGACTTGGTGGAGTTTTTAACCACAGGATTAATCAGTGTTTAACCCTAAAATGAATGAGACAGAGAGAGAATTTGCCTAGAAAGGTGAACAGAATTTGCCTACAAACAAATGCAAAGTAGTCCAAGTTTGTGATGGATTTGTTTCCTCAATCATTAATACTCTATTTTCATACTAAGAATTCAAAATGAGAAAGTGTAGCATTTATACCATCTCAGAAAATAGAAGCTAAGATGAAGATCGTATATACCACTATCAAATCATTGAGTATAAAACTAGGGTGTAATAAAGAGAGCTAAGAGTTGATGAGAGCACTGTCAAACTCTATCTTGTTTGTTAAATGAGAAACAACTATCAAACTAGTTTTTAGGAGTAAGTTCTACTTGGTGACAAGATTATAGTTTAAATCCATGTTATTTGTTATCTCTCTCTCACTCACACACACAGTCACAGAGTAGTTTCTGGACCCATATTACAAACTTGGATTCCCATATTACATCTCCAACTAACTCTTACTTGCCCCTAATAACACAATAATCATCAAACATAATCAGTCTATTCTTCCACAAATGCTTTTTAATTCAAAACCATTATAAATAAAAGAAAGAAAGAAAATTGATAGCAAGAATTTCATCAAAAAAATCAATGTGAATAAATATATTAAAGTTATAACATTCAAGTTATTTTAAATATATCAAAAATGTCATCAAATTTCAGTTGTCCATAATTACCTAAAAAACTTCCTTAAAGTTTGTGAAGAGGAAAATTGTCTATTAACTCAAAAGATACAACAGAGCATTCACAAACATCACAAAGGGAATCCAGCATTACACTTATTTGAAGCCAATTAACTCATCACAAAGGGAAGCCAACATTACACTTACATTCTGGATTTATTCTCATGCTCATTTAACTCATGCCAATTAACTCAAAGCCAATTAACCTAGATTTATTCTCAATTAACCCAGATTTATTCTCAAAGCCAATTAACTCATGCTGGATTTATTCTCATATGGGCATTCTATTCTTACAAATTCAGATTTTACACTTATCACAAATTCAAAATCATTTTTGTACATTCACAAATTTAGAATCAGAGATGGAAAAATTAGAATTAGAATTAGAATCATTCTTGTGGCTGGTCTTCACAAGTTCCGAATCATTCAGAATCACAAATTTAGCATCATTCACTTTCAGAATCACAAATTCAGAATCATTCAGAATCACAAATTATAATTAGAATCATTCAGAATCACAATTTTACACAAATTTACATCAGAGATGGAAAAATTATAATAGATTTTTTAATCATTCTTTTTAATCACACAAATTATAAGAATGAATCATTCTTTTAATCATATTGCAAATTACATTTATAATTTGCAAATTAGAATCATTTGTGTAGAAGAATGATTCACACAAATTAGATAAATTTCTTTCTAATTTGACAAAATTTTTTTAATCATTCAGAATCATTCTTTTAAAAATTATAAATGATTCTAATTTGTTGTGATAATAATGGAAAAATTATAATAAATTTACCAGGTAGGAGGCCAGCTGAGTATCAGACAAGCATACCAGGTGAAATGGGGATGGCCAAGAATTCATTTTTAGAAAAATCTTTTGCAAAGAGTAATAAAACCATTCACCTCGTCACCCTCTCTTCGTCTCTCGCCGACTTTGTCTCCTCGCCGCTCCAGTCACCTCATCGTCGCCTCGCCTCCGTCGGGCTGCTGTTCGTCGGCTCAAACTCGTCCAGATCGTCGCCTTCACTTTTCCTCCTTCGTGCAGATTCGTCGCCTCTGTGTCTAGGGTTCAAAAAAAAGGGAAGGGGAAAGCTTAATCAGAAACAAAGAAAGAAGAAAAAAAAGGAAAAAAAATAAAAATAATACAAAACGACGTCGTTTTGTAAGGCTGCTGGGAGTGCTCCTGGAAACCGCGGCCGAAGATCTGAACTCCAAATATACCATAAGATTATAGGTAAAAATTGTAAGTCTACATCTTTTCTCTCGAAACTTATGCATAGAATTTTGATTTGATATCTTGCAATTTTTTTTACAAAATTTACATAGCACCATTAGAATAACATTGTTAAAATAAAACATTTTAATACTATTCATTAGTAAATTATAGCAACTATCTATTTATCAAAATAGGAAATATTGTTGTCATAAGACACAACAGGTTGTTGTGATATTCTATGGTATCTTGTTCTAAGTTTTTTTAAATGATATGAACTGTTCATATTGTAAGGTTCGTCGAGTAGATGATCCGTGTAAAAATAAAGTAGATTGAACGTGTGTAGCCTTATAATAAGAGCACATTTATTTATTTAAAAAAAAACGGTTAATACGATTTTAATAATTTTTTTTAAAATAATTAAGGTCTGATCATGGGGTTATAGATATTTGATTAATTTGATTTTTTTTCATGGATAATTTGTTCTTTGGATCCTACAATATGAACGGTTAAATTATTAAATAGACCTGAGACGAACTCCAAAAGCAAAGCACAACAGGGTTGCTGTCCTCAATCCCTATTTATCTATTTAACTATAAAAGATTTTGTTATGAATGTAAATAGAAATCTTAAAGTATGATCTTAGAACTAAAATGCAAGGAATAGAGATCTTAGGATCAAAGAATCTTTGCTAACCTCTGTAGATGAAAATATATTTGTCGGCTCTTAAGGATAGCTAGCAAGGAAGGGCACCACCATAGATCCTGAATTTTAACAAAATTTAGGGGCTCTTAAATAATTTTAGTTATTAATAGATCAAAAAATAAGGTCCATTTAACTAACTTCACAATCCAAATTTAAAAGTTTAATATATTTTTATTATCAATTGATAAGAGTTTACAAATAATATAATTAAATTCAACTGGACTCATGATTCAACCACAATACAACAAATATGTAATATCTAATAGCTCATGAACTAACCCAACAAAAAGTGTGAAGAAATTAAAAAACCCAACAACTAACATATAAAAAGAGGGAAATAACAGCACAGCGTAAGTTTAGAAAAAAAAATTACAAATTAATGATAAATTTTAATAATTAAAATGCTATACTTTTTCATGATTCTCTCTATATATATATTTAATGTTGCAACTGAATTTAATTTTTCCTATAAAAAGAGTCCTTATAATAATAAGTCCTTATAATAATAAGAAAAATTATCAATATTTACATATTGACTCTTTAACCTCTTGGTTAAGGGAAAATTATTTAATAATCCCGGAATATCACGTGGCCATACTCCAAATCAATCACCAATTACTTAGCCCCTATATTGTTCTCCTATCCCCAACATAAATCGTGGGCTCCTACCCCTCTCTACCAATTAAAATCTCATGGAGCACCACGTGTGCATACTCCGAGAACACTGAATAATCATCCCTAAGTTAAGAGTGTACATGGGTGACTAACTAAATATTAAAAAGCAAATTAAAATAGTCAATTATTTGAAAAGTAATGGATAATTGTTTTCTAAAAACATATATTTCTATAGAATATTGTCAACAAAACTATTTACAGAAGCCAAGAGATAAATTCTTTTTGAAAGTTAAGAGTTAATTTAATCTCATTTCGATCAATCATGTTACAAAAAATATTAAATAAATTAACTATATGACGTGGTTAGGCCCACAAAGGTCATAGCCCACTATGAATAACCCAAGCCCATCACCTAGAGCTCAACACATAACCTAACTGATGAGATCCTGAACAGCTGGAAGCCAACATGGCACGAAGAACTAATGATATTCAGACATGTGGCAGGTAAAGGACAAGTCACATCAGCAGACAAAGATCTGCAAAGTTATTACTACTGCAAATCACCATTAAGGCAACCCATCACAGCATTTATTACAACAACACCTCTCCGTCGGAACAGCACCCCCTTACCCTGAACAAGGTAAGCTACAACATAGACTTTCAGCCAAGGTGACAGGCCGGAAGGGACGGCGAAATGATTACCAAAGAATATAAGCAGACGTTGAAGACAAGAAGAAGGTTAAACTTTTTATTTCCAATCTCTCTCTACACTCTACTTCTCTTTCTAACTTACTCGTCGGAGAGTTCACTAGGGGACTCCCTGTTCCCTGTTGAACTTGTCTGCAGGTTCATTGGTGAGTTTGATCACTCGGATATTGGCACGATAAGCGTGGATCAGTCTTACCCGTTCTGCCAGGTACCCGTTGTATATTAACTGTAACATCACTATATTATCTCTTGAAAATGATGTAGTAGATAAGTTAAATTGTGTGAGCTTAATTAGTAATTTCACATCTAAAAATGCAACAAAAAAAGAGTTTGGGTAGATATTAATAAGTAAAAAATAGAGCGTTTGGTCGAAAAGTCTAATTTTGAATTTGTTTGGTGGAAAACTCCATGCGCTAATTCAGACCACAAGGACATTATTAAGTCCATAAGGACACTTCGTTTCTATTTGTACAATGGAGTTCTCTAAACCATTAATGATACTCTCTCTCTCTCTCTCTCTCTTCGATCGAATCAACCATCTTAGATCTGTATTGAAAGAAGCTATGGAATCAGCTCACTCCTTCACCACCACACACTTCATTCCCTTCGGTGGACCACGTCTCTCAGTCTGTCAACAGTCCTAATACCTTCAAATTTGGCTTGGATCCGAACCCAGAGTATGCCAAATCGTCATCGTTCACTTCTTCCTTCTCTATATCAAATAGTAATGGCAAAGCGTGCGACATCAGTGAGGATGCCAACGGGTTTGCCACTACCTATGGGTCGGTGCTTCTGGCTTCAAGTGAAATGCAGCCTGACGAAAGGTTTGCTCTTCGCAAATAATGGTGACGACGAGCTGGTTGCTGAGGGGTCGAGCCTGACCAAGGGCGTTACAATGACCAGAGACTCTGAAAACCACAATACAATCAACTATGTCGTGATCAGCATCGAGCTCTGTGGATTTTTTATCAACCGACTTCCAAACCCGTCATTGATGAAATCAGAAACCTTGAACTTGGGGAAAACTAAACTAGTGAGGTTTTATGGAGTTTGAACTGTGAAGAGAGAGAGAGAGAGAGAGAGAGAGAGAGAGCTTTGCAGATAAATGGCTTTACTGATTGAAAAACACAAGACAAAATTGAATCTATCTGTCAAAATTGAAGAACACGAGACCAAGCTCTCTCTCTTCAATTTCTTGAGGCTCTAGAAGAAGAATGGAGTTTAGGTTGAGGATAGTAAGAACTAGCTGTGGGGATGTATTTTCTGAGCACCAACACGTGGCCGAGGTGACACCGAAGTGTCAGTCGAGGTGCCACATGACTTGACAGTTACGCCGAGGTTATCTCGGGGTTGCCGAGGTTATCTCCGAAGATAACGGAGTCCGAGATAAGTGGATAAGGGACAAGAGTCCTAGGAATAAGAAAGACTACAAGATGGATAAAGGTAGAACTCTTAGGGAATCTATCCTTATCTCTTGAAGAATCCAAAGTAGATCCAGAGTTAGAGTCCATAGAAGTAAGACTTCTAGTGAGACTAGGATAGAAAGACACTATAAAAGAAGGGCACTCCCGGCGGGTCTAAGGTACGCAATTTGTAGTCTTGAGTAGTAATTTAGCACTTGTTATCTGTGAGAGATATTGACTTGATCGTCGGAGTGCCCCCGGGTGGAAGAACCACCGCCGGAGCCTTTCCTTTCTGTGCAGGTTGCAGGGAGCCGTCTACTCTGCCTGTGTTCTACAGCTGGATTACTAAGGAGGGCAGTGTGATCGGAATTTATCTCACACAATTTGGCGCCGTCTGTGGGAACGAAAGAAGAGTAGATGGCCAGTAACACGCAGAGGGAAAAGATTGGGGACGACACTCCAGCTGGGAGTGGAAGACCCGTCGACCTTAACGCGGAAGAAGGAGACCACAACGAGGAAGTTCGTGATCAAAATCACGCAGAGAACGCCGTCGGCCAAGACGGTGATACATCAAAGAAAGCGGACAGGGGCAAATACTATAACGAAGACGACCTCCAGACATGGAAAGACAGATGTCTGAGGAGGGATGAAGAAGTAAAGGAGATGGAAAATAAGTTGGCAGACCTTCAATCGGTCGTCAACTTCATGATGCAGAATAATGTCATGCAGCCGCCATACCCGCTGCAAGACATACCAATGCCAAAGAAAGAACGCCTGTAAGAAGGAACGGAAAGAAATCCCCGAAGCCCCTCAGCACACGAGGAGCGGAAGGTACTCTCACCGACCTTCCAGGGAAGTCGGTCGAGAAGAGCCCAGAAGAGAAGAGTCCCGAAGGACATATCGCGAGAAGGAAGCAGATCCCAAAGAACATCGGCATGTTCCGGGGCGGATATTGTGTTTCGATGCATCCTGCGGAGGAGGATCGAAAAGAGGCCACCATGAGGCCGAGAGTAGTGTGCCGAAAAGGCTGAAGCCCAATGACAGCCGGGCTGCAGGAAGAAGTAAAGAGGACTTAAGAGATTACCTCAAGAGGAAACAGGAGAATGGGAGTCAAGTAACTTCCCGTTAAGCCGAGGACTCCATTCTCGGTAATTGGATAGATTCATCGCGAAAAAGATTCAAGATGCCGAGGCTCCAGATATATGATGGTAAGTCGGACCCTAACTTCCATGTTGGATTATTTTTGAATTCAATGGCATTGTATGCTGGGAACGAGCCGTTGTTTCAGCAGTGTTCCCTTCATCCTTCGGGAGATTGCATCGACCGGTTCCACAAACTACCAAAGGAGCGTGAAGAGTGGGAAGGTCGCCGAGATGTTTGTTGCCAGGTTCATAACAAACAAACTGCAGCCACTGAGGGTGGATGCGTTGATGGCCCAAAAAATTAGCAAAGACGAAAGCCTTAGGGCTTATGCAAAGAGGTACTATGAGGTGTTCAATCGAATACCTGAATGCAACCAGGAGGTGGCGGTCGTGTCTTTCAAGAACGGCCTGAAGGATGACTGTCCATTGCAGAAGTCTTTAGCGAAAACCCTGCCAAAGAGCATGGAAGAACTTATGGCGAGAATTGAGAAGTACGCACGAGCCGAGGAAGATACCTCGGGAAACAAGGAGACGAAGATGTAGGCAACGGCCAAGCGAGGCCGAGGTAACAATGGATGAATAAACAGAGATCGAGTTGAGGGCTAAGCAAGGGATTTGACGGTGTTCAATTCGTCCAAAAATCCTTGACCAAATTAAATCACCTACTTGGCGGCAAGAGCACAAGGAGAATTTATGGGGAGAAACCTTGGTAGGCCTTGTGCCTACC
Organism: Camellia lanceoleosa; assembly: GCA_025200525.1. Taxonomy (NCBI): domain Eukaryota; kingdom Viridiplantae; phylum Streptophyta; class Magnoliopsida; order Ericales; family Theaceae; genus Camellia; species Camellia lanceoleosa. The sequence continues at coordinate 682,048 of JANUSC010000090.1, read as the reverse complement.
ACAATGAGCAGGGTCACCCAACTCAGGGTTGCAGAGCCCTTAAAGCACACTTAGAAGATCTGGTGAGACCTTGTGGATGAAGCCAGAACCAGGGAAGAGCAGACACGATTGCCTCAAGCACAAAGCACTCCCTCCCAAATAAGCAAGAACCACAGTGGGAGGACCTCGGGTGGTTAACGTGATCCACTCAAAGGTGAATGAAAACGACATACGGGGGGAGACGCAGAGGGTGAAACATCTGCAGCACGTCAACTAGGTCGAACTAAAAAGGCCTCGGCCTAAAGATTGCCAAGGATCAATGATAACCTTCACAGAGGCCGACCTTGACATGGTTCAGCACCCGCACAATGACGCCCTGGTAGTATCCCTCCAGGTTGGGGAGTGCCAGGTGAAACACATCTTGATTGATCAAGGCAGCTCCTGCGACATCATGTATGTCAGATGCTACAAGGAGTTAGGCCTTCACCCTGATGACATGGAGCAACAACGCCCGATGGTCGGCTTCAATGGAACGCCGACATGGCCTTTAGGCAACAAGCTTGGAGGTACAAGGCACGAAGAAGATGAAGACAGAATTTATTGTGATTGATACGCCTTAGCCTACAACATCATCCCGGGAGGCCGTAGTCGCATGCAATGGGGGCAGCTTCCTCAACCTTGCATCAATCGCTACGATTCCCAATGTAACATGGGATTGAGGAAATCGAGGAGATCACAGCATTTAAAAATTACTCCATGGCAAAGAATGAAGTTAACTGCAAAGATTCGAGAACCAGAGGAAGCAGAGGTTGAAGAAGAGGACATGAAGGTCCTAGATGATGTCAGCAAGGAGCCAACCGAGAAGAGTGAAGAAGCATTGACGAAAATCTTCGTCCAAGAGGGCGATGAGGAACGCTTCTTTCTTCTCGGCACAGGATTAGCCGAAGAAGAAGAAAAGGAGTTGGAAGCCTTTCTGAGAAAAAATATTGAGGTGTTCGCCTGGACACCTTATAAAATGCCTGGCATTGACCCCAAGGTCACATGCCACAAACTCAACGTTGACAGGTCGGCCAAACCTATAATACAACGAGCCAGAAGACCGACGTTGATGCACGTCGAAGCAGTAGAAGAAGAAGTAGACAGACTTCTGGAGGCCAGGGCCATCAGGGAAGCCAATTATCCGACGTGGTTATCAAATACCGTGGTAGTAAAGAAGAAGAATGGCAAGTGGAGGGTCTGCGTAGACTTCACAAATTTAAACAAAGCTTGTCCCAAAGATGCCTTTCCTCCGCCAAAGATCGACCGGTTGGTAGACGCCACATCCGACATGGAAGGATGAGCTTCTTGGATGCATATAGGGGTATCACCAGATAGCCATGTACCCCAGATGATGAAAACAATGCTTCATCACTCAAAGGTTTGTATCACTGAGTCATGCCTTTTGGGTTGAAGAACGCAAGAGCAACTTACCAAAGGCTGGTGACCAAGATGTTCAAACGCCTGATTGGCCGAACTGTAGAAGTCGACATTGATGATATGGTCGTGAAGACCAAGGAACCAAAGGATCATCTTGCCGACCTAGAAGAGGTCTTTAATATACTCAAAACATATCAGCTCCGACTAAACGCATCGAAATGCGCGTTTGGAGTCGGATCCGGTAAGTTCTTGGGATACTTGGTGACTAGAAAGGACATTGAAGCCAGCCCAGATCAAATCAAGGCCATTATGGAATTACAGAGTCCGACATCGGCAAAACAAAGTTCGGAAAGATCGGAAGGGCCGCACTCTAAACAGTTCATAAGTCAAGTTCGACAAATGTAGACCTTTTTTCAACTGTGAAAAAGGCCATGATTTTTATGGACAGAGGAATGTGAGGCCGCTTTGGCCGACCTGAAAAAATACCTCACCTCGGCTCCAGTCCTCTCAACACCTCAACCTGGGGAGGAACTGTTTTTATACCTAGCAGTTTCAGAGCACGCAGTGAGTGCTGTGATTATCCGGGAAGAGAAGGGAGAGCAGAAGGCAGTATACTATGTAAGTAAAACCTTGGCCGATGCAGAAACAAGGTATTTACCACTGGAGAAATTAATGCTGGTCTTGGTAATGGCCTCAAAGAAGCTAAACCATTATTTTCAGGCTCATAAGATAGTGGTTCTGACAGAACACCCACTCAAATCCTTGCTGCAACAGGGAGACCTAACTGGAAGAATAGCAAGATGGGCCGTAGTGTTGGGCCAATATGACCTGGAGTTCAGGCCGAGAACAGCGATAAAGGGCCAAGTCTTGGCCGACTTCGTGGCCGAGTTCTCACCAGAGTACATCGAACATCGGGCTCTGTTGAGCCGAGATGAACGATGTCCGAACAAGGAAGGAGAAGCCCAGCCAAAGGCTAAGGAACCAAGGAAGGAAAAACTCAGACCCTGCAGCATCTACATCGGTGACTCCTTTCAACTTTTTGTTGATGGGAGCTCAAACCGGCAGGGGGCAGGGGCAGGAGTAGTGTTAATTTCCCTCGATGGGGAGGTATTGGAACAGTCCATTCGACTGGGGTTCAAAGCCTCGAATAATGAGGCGGAATATGAAGCACCGACATCGGATCGAAGCCGGGCAAGAGCAGAGGCAGATGAGGTAATAGTTTTTTGTGACCCACAACTTATAGTGAATTAAACTACAGGAGAGTTTGCTGCTAGAGATGAGAGGATGTCGGCATACGCAAAAGAAGTCATCAGCCGCGTATGTTTCAAAACCGCCGACTTCTTCAGTTAGCCGAGATGATAACAACCACGCCGACGCTGGCCAATTTAGCAAGTTCAAGCAAACCGGAAAGACGAGGACAATAATGATCGACACCTACAGTGCCCGAGCATAGAGCCACCGAACACAATGCAAGAAGCATTATGTGGACATGGGACCAAGCCGATGGATGCAATTGTTGCATTCCCGAAAGAGGGAAAACCGCCAAGATCGAAGGAAGCACACAAGGTCGATCAAGTCGCAAGATTCACTGACAAAGAAGGACATCTCTACAGAAGATCCTTCACTGGACCTCTTTTAAGGTGTGTACACCCTCTTCAGGTCGAAGACTTTTTGTATGAAATTCATGAAGGAGTTTGTGGAAGCCACGCAGGGGGCAGATCGTTAGCTCACAGGGCCATCACCCAGGGGTATTGGTGGCCCTATATGCAAAAAGATGCAGAAGCCTATGTGAAGAAGTGTGAACAATGCCAAAGGTTCGCACCATTGATACATCAGCCAGCTGCTGACCTGAACCCTGTTTCCAGCCCTTGGCCATTTGCCCAATGGGGCATGAATCTCATTGGACAATTGCCCCAAGCAACTGGACAGCGGAAGTACCTACTGGTAGCAACAGACTACTTCACAAAATGGATAGAAGCAGAGCCCCTTGCCAAAATCCGAGATGTGGATGTGAAGAACTTCATCTGGAAAAACATCATCACCAGATTTGGGATTCTAAGGGCAATCGTTGCCGACAACGGAACACAGTTTGACAGCAAGCTCATCAAGAATTTTTGTGCAAAGTTCAAGATAAAGAATTATTTTTCAACACCAAGCTTTCCCCAAAGCAATGGGCAAGCCGAAGCATCAAACAAAGTCATTCTGGATGGAATAAAGAAGAGGCTGCAGGCAGCAAAAGGAAAGTGGGTAGACGAATTGCCCAACGTGCTCGGCGATCGCGACTACGAGAAAATCAACAGGAATCCCCTTGCCATGGCTTATGGCACGTATAATCATTCCATTGGAGATCGGCATCCTGTGGATCGTAACATAAGGAGTTGAGAACGGTCTAACGATGTGCTCTTAGCCCGAGATCCGGACCTACTAGAAGAAAGAAGAGAGAAAGTCGCAATCCAAATTGCAAAGATACCAAAGAACACTTGCCAAAGCTTACAACAAGAAGGTCAACCCAAGGGATTTTCAAGTCAACGACCTAGTCTTGAGAAAAGTCGCTTAGAATAAGAAGGATCCCAGAGGGCAAGCTTGGCCCAAATCGAAGGTCCCTACAGAATCACTTCGTGTTAGGAAACGGGCATATCGGCTCGAAGATAATGAGGGCAAAGCATTGCCTAGACCATGGAACACTTGTAATTTAAAGTTTTTCTATCATTAGATGTTCTTTGATTTTTTGCCGATCTGATCAATAAAATCTCAGCAGAATTTTTTCAGAACTTATAAAACTATGCATGATGTTGTTTTGTGAATAATGAGAACCCAAGTGGAACTTAGGTTCACATTGGGGGCAGAGAGAAGACATTAGTAATGCTTAGCCGAAGTTAAGCCGAGATAAATTCCTTACCCTTACTTGTTGAAATTTGTAGCAATTTACAAGTTAAAGTTAAGCTGAGATAAATTCTTTATCTTTACTTGTTGAAATTTGTAGCAATTTACAAGTTAAAGTTAAGCCGATATGATTGTTTACCTTTACTTGTTGAAATTTGTAGCAATTTACAAGTTAAAGTTAAGCCGAGATAAATTCCTTACCTTTACTTGTTGAAATTTGTAGCAATTTACAAGTTAAAGTTAAGCTGAGATAAATTCCTTATCTTTATTTGTTGAAATTTGTAACAATTTACAAGTTAAAGTTAAGCCGATATGATTGTTTACCTTTACTTGTTGAAATTTGTAGCAATTTACAAGTTAAAATTAAGCCGAGATAAATTCCTTACCTTTACTTGTTGAAATTTGTAGCAATTTACAAGTTAAAGTTAAGCCGAGATAAATTCCTTACCTTTACTTTGTTGAAATTTGTAGCAATTTACAAGTTAAAGTTAAGCTGAGATAAATTCCTTATCTTTACTTGTTGAAATTTGTAACAATTTACAAGTTAAAGTTAAGCCGATATGATTGTTTACCTTTACTTGTTGAAATTTGTAGCAATTTACAAGTTAAAATTAAGCCGAGATAAATTCCTTACCTTTACTTGTTGAAATTTGTAGTAATTTACAAGTTAAAGTTAAGCTGAGATAAATTCCTTACCTTTACTTGTTGAAATTTGTAGCAATTTACAAGTTAAAGTTAAGCTGAGATAAATTCCTTATCTTTACTTGTTGAAATTTGTAGCAATTTACAAGTTAAAGTTAAGCCGATATGATTGTTTATCTTCACTTGTTGAAATTTGTAGCAATTTACAAGATGAAGATTAATTGAGTTTATATGCTTTTTACTTGTTGAAGTCTATGGCAAGTTTACAGGTGAAGTCCTAGCCGAGGTAAATCTTCAGGTAAACATGCCCGAGGTATGTAACCCCGAGGAAATTGGGCAAGGGAAGAATTATATGAATCATGTTAAATATTCTAAGTATAGAATCAGATAGAAGCAATGAAGAAAAATTAAAGGCTACAGTATTCAAAGAGAAACAGTTGTGTATAAAGGAGGCACAATGGCCTTGCAGAAGTAAATTGTTCAAAAGCAACAAAGAAAGGCACATCGGCCATAAAGAAGAAGCTCACATTGTTCTGGGAACATTAACAGGAGTAAACAAAAAGAAACAGAGTACAAAAGAAAGAAGAAAATACAAAAGACATTCAAACTTCTTCGATTTGAACAAAGGGTTGGGCTGAAACCTCCGAAGGTTCTGGCAGAACCACCTCGGCATCCTTTTGATTTATAACCTCAGCATCTTTGTCCACCACGACCTCGGCCTGCTTGTCTGCCATAATCTCGGCGTCGATCTCAGCCAAAGTATTCTCAGCTTTTCTCGCCGTAAGTGTCGAAGATAGCACGCCCGTGATAGCTTCCTTGGGCACCTCCTCATCCTCCTCTAGGGTTAAGTCCATGACTTGGTCACCCTCAGGAGGAGACTTGCTCTCACTGGCATCCTTTGGTTTCCTAACCAAGGCCTCGTTATCTTTATCTTCTTCACCATCATCCGCAGCCTCGGATTCAGATTGGACTTCTTCCTCAGCTTGAGTTGAGGGTGTAGGAGGAGGAAAGGGGAGAGGGATAGCTTCGACCTTACGCCATGGCGAGTTAGCAGGAAGATCAAGTTTTTTGGCTAAGGACATCCAACCAAGGTTAAAACCCCTGTTGCATGCCTGCCTAACTTGCAACTTGTACTCTTCTACCACATCGGCCATTCCTTGGGCGTAAGCCTTGTCATCGGCCGCTTTTATTTCGGCATCCTTTGTAGCCGCCATTGGGAGCGCTTTCTACCGCCGCTTCCTCGCCTCTTTCTTCCGGGCTTTAAGAACGTTCTTAATGGCTTCGGCACTTCCTTCAACCTCTTCTTGGCCTAAGTGGCGCCTTTCTACCGATCTTCCAGAACCTTCATCTTGTTTTTGAGACTTTTATTTTGCTTTTGAAGGGCAGCGCACTCCTTCTCCATTTCGGCCAATTTCTCCTTGTTCTCAAAGGCCTGCATGGAGAGAGAGTGGGCGTGTTGAATGGCCTGAAAGAAAACAAGGCAGAAATTATTACAGAATGTTGCAAAACTTTATAAATATAGAGAGAACAGCAGAAAGAGAAGTTGTCAAATTCAAGAACTTACTTGCACAGAGCGCTGCAGCATGAGGGCATAGTTTTCGTGATTCGCTCATCTTGGCGTTACGCCGAGATCGCTTCGAGGAGAATAAGATCGAAGCGCCAGGGCGCCGTTAAGGCCGGCCGCGCTTTCATGGGCATAGACGGGCCTGTCCTCAAGGGTAATTTGAGGCACCCAAGGAACCTTTGAACTTTGGAACCCGAGGTCATCCTGCACGATGATCTCGGCCTTTTTGCTCGAGTAGAGCCGATGGCCGAGCCTCCATGTGTCTTTTGGCAGAGCAGAGGAGGCCTTCTTGTTCTCGCCAATTGAGAGATTGGTAAAGCATCTTCAACATCGGCCTCGTGGCCTTGGATTTTGGGGGCTTCTTGGTCTTTTTCGCTTGGCGGGGCATTGTTTGGGATGGTGCAAAGATCCACATCGGTTGGTAGATCGGCAAGAAGGTCCAACACCACCGCTTCAAGCGCACTATCTCATTGTTTTGGACAAGACATCGGCGACGCTTTCTTTCTTGAATGGAAGCAAGAATGGTGCCGATGTGGAAGGAAGATCTACCGGATCGAGGTAGAACCTTGATCCGTCCGGGATGTAGATGTGGCTTGGGTTATGGTCAGGACGAGCTCTTCTTCTTCTTCTTTGGAACGGCCAAGGTAGACTTGTATGTTGGGATGAAGTTTAACAAAATGAGCTTTGCGTTTATGGATTGGTAGGTCCAGGAGCTTCTTCAATCCTTTCCCAGGGTAATAGGACTGGCGAAAGTCCTTGGGAGGCTTACGAACGTCTGCAAAAGGAAACACAACATCAGAAACAAATTTGTTGGAAAAATTGTGGAGAGCAACAGTTAAGCAGTTAACACAAGGATCTTACCCTTGCCCTCCTTGACCGTTCGAGGAAGAGGGAAGAGATGAACTTCTTCATCTGGGCCAAATTCCCAGTTCCCAGAAGCGATTAGATAATCATCTCCAGCCCCTTTGTTAGATTCTGGAAGGTCGGCTACAATCTTAAACTCTGTGGACCTCGGCTTAAGGTAATAGACATAACCTTTTTCCTTAAGATTCAGGGCACACATGGTGTAGCAGTATTGGATGTCGGCAAGAGTGATCCTAACACTCTCCTGCCGAGCTAAGGCTATTATACCATTAAGCGTCCTATAGGCGTTAATGGCAAGTTACATAGGGTTCAAAGAATAGTAATGAAGGACCTCGCGAAAGAGAGGATAAAGAGGGAATCGAAGTCCACACTGGACGAAGGCTACTATAGAAAAAGGCATGTTATCATCCTCGGGCATAATGGAGTCGTTCTCCCCAGCTAGCCTGAGGTGAACATCGGGGGGGATGGAGAATTCTTGCCTAAAGTACTCTAGTTTGGTTGGGTTGCTAACCCTATCTCTCCACACACCCATGGATTTGGTATACGAGTACTTGGCTACAGAGACAGAGTTTTTCTAAAAGGATTTTGGGACCTCGGCTTGAGGTTAAAGTTTGTATTGATAAATTTGTTTCAGTTTTTCCTAGAAAATGAAGGTCCTACAAACAAATCCCAAACCTAGATCTACGATGAACGAGTATGGAAGGCAGAAATCTGGAAAACAGAAAAGCAAAAGCGAAGTCTCAGATTCAAGAACACAAAGGGTGGAAGACCAAGAACAAGAAGTGCAACAGTGCAAGTGTTCATAACATGTGCAAGAATCAAGAAATAAAGACGTATTCAAGTGAGTGATTCACAGATTGAATGATGGAGCAGAATAAAGCGAACAAGAAATTCCAAAAATAATTAGGAACTGAAGGAGAAGAGCCAGTTGCTTACCAGAAAAGATGGAGGCGAGTAAAGCCACGAGATCGCATTTACGAGGCAACAAGATGGCGAGAGCTTCGCAAAAATGGTAGATGGAGGTAGTTGCAGAGCTTAACGCGAGGGGCAATGGCAGACCCGAAGCAGAGAAAGAACTCTTTAGAGAGGTTAAGCAGGAAAAATTCGAATGCAAAAGTGAAGAGGAGAAGAGAGAGACAAACGTTTTTGTCAAAAGTGAAGCGGCGACAAGATCAGGCAATAATTGTGCCTAGGGTAACGCACGCGTCAGACGGCGCAAGCAGAGGAAAGACGGCTTATGGGCGCGTCGCCAGCACAGACCAATAAGGGAACGCGTCAGTGAAACGGTCGAAAAATTATGTATGACAGCTCATACGCGAAGTAAAATCGATTTGAATTCTTGTTCTAAGAAGAAGACACATCGGCTTGAAATAAATGATCTCGGCTAGAAAGTTCTTCAGCCGACGTACGAGAAAAAGTTCGAAGATAGGTTCCATCACCTCAGATGCCGAGGTAATAGAACCTAGGGGCAGTTGTGGGGATGTATTTTCTGAGCACCAACACGTGGCCGAGGTGACACCGAAGTGTCAGCCGAGGTGCCACATGACTTGACAGTTACGCCGAGGTTATCTCGGGGTTGCCGAGGTTATCTCCGAAGATAACGGAGTCCAAGATAAGTGGATAAGGGACAGGAGTCCTAGGAATAAGAAAGACTATAAGATGGATAAAGGTAGAACTCTTAGGGAATCTATCCTTATCTCTTGAAGAATTCAAAGTAGATCCAGAGTTGGAGTCCATAGAAGTAAGACTTCTAGTGGGACTAGGATAGAAAGACACTATAAAAGAAGGGCACCCCCGGCGGGTCTAAGGTACGCAATTTGTAGTCTTGAGTAGTAATTTAGCACTTGTTATCTGTGAGAGATATTGACTTGATCGTCGGAGTGCCCTCGGGTGGAAGAACCACACGAGCCTTTCCTTTTCAGACAGTTGCAGGAGCCGTCTACTGCTTTGTGTTCTATAGCTGGATTACTAAGGAGGGCAGTGTGATCGGAATTTATCTCACACACTAGCAATTCGATCATTTAGGTCCCTTTCAGGTCAACCGTTGGATGACCTATAACTATAACAAAATGTAGAACGAGAGAGAGAGAGAGAGAGAGGGGGAAGAAATATAGAGATAGAATTTCAACAGATAGTTTTTTTGAACACATAATTTCAACAGATAGACTTTTTGAACAGATATGTTATATATAAAAATTTTAATAGATGTGTTAATGTTCTTTTGACCAATAAATGTCCATATCATCAAATAAGATTTTTCCTTAAATCTAATGTTTTACACCCTTTGTAAATTAAATTTATCAATAATTTTTTAAAAATTATAATTATTTAATGATTTTATTCACAATTTTTTTCTTTCCGATTATGCATTAAAAGTTTTTTTTTTTTTTTTTTTTTTTTTTTAAAGAATTCGCCTAGGATTGAAGAAGTTAGTGAAGAAATTTGTTTAGAATGGAAAAAGATTTGAAAATGAAAGTCACGTTTTTTTTTTGGTGTGCAAAAAAATAGAATGTAGTAAAAACAAAGACTTAAATATCACCAATTATTTTTATTTATATATATGATATTTAAGATAAAACAGAAAAATGCAATTTGACAACTAAAAAATTTATGATTCACCATTCAATTATTGAAGTTTAATTATTAATTTTTATTAAAAAAATTAGTTATTTAATAAAAAATTTAATGAGCTGACTAAATATAGAATAGGCCTACGAAATAATAATGGTTCCCTTTCATGCTACTATAATTTATAAGGGGAGTTACGGGCCGGTCTTTTGGACCAGACTTAATTCTTAGGAAGTCCTGAGCCAAAATAATTTAGCCCATCTTTCATTTTTAGCCTTAACATTTAGTTGAGTGATTTTGTCATAAACCAAACATATTCATATCTCTCTCTCTCTCTGCCTCTGTCTGTCTGTTTGTCTCTCTCTCTCTCTCTCTCTCTCTCTCTCTCTCTCTCTTATTTCTGTCACTGGCACACCATTTCCTCCGCCTCCTCCGCCTCCTCCGCCTCCTCCATCACCAACCATCATCTCCTTCTCCTTCATTGCCATCACCGTTGCTTCTCTCCCTTCATTCATTTGCTAACTTCAATATCCTAATCCTCCATCATCGATCTACTATCTTCAACATCGTTATTGCCACCATCTACCTCCATCACCAATCTATCATCTTTGACATCATCGTTGCCACCATCTTCCTCCATCACCGGTTTGGGATGCAAAGTGTCCAATCAATGCATTGAAAGGTATTGTTGATCCTCTACAGATGTGTAACTGATCTGATAATTGTTACTTAATTCAGTGATAAATTTGTTACTTAATTTATGAATAATAAATTTGTGACTTAATTCAGTGATAAATTTGTTGTGATGCCCCTCTCTCTCTCTTTCTCTCTCTCTCTCAAATTAAGTCTGCTATTTGTAAATTTTTTAACAAATTCATCAATGATAAATTTATCACTGGTTTAAATAAATTTATCACTGGTTTAAACAAATTTATCACTGCTTTAAACAATACAAAGCTCCGAATTCGTCAATGTCGACACACTCATCTTCATTCATGTCGATTTTCTTGATCTCTCTCAGATCTAACATCATCTCTCTCAAATCCAAGGGCCACAGAGACAGTTCTCATGTTCACTAACACCAACGAATTCATCAATGGCTCTGGAACTCGTCAACGTCGACACATCCCATCTCCATTCATGTCGATTTTCTTGATCTCTCTCAAATCCAAGGGCCACAGAGGCAGTTCTCATGTTCACCAACACCAACGAATTCAGCAATGGCTCTAGCAATTCTCATGTTCACCAATACCACTAATTCATCAATGGCTCTAGCAGTATAACAGCAGGGACAAAATCGGGATTAAAAAAATATAACAGGACTTCCTAGTGCACAAGATAAAAACTTAAGACCTAATGAGTAATAGATTCAATTATTGGGACCAGCTGGTAAAAAACCCTAATTTATATTCCTCCATACTCTATTTTGTGGGTTTGACTTTGAGCCCACAACAACAATCCCAATAATTCTTCTCATAAACCTTACAGTGAAGATCGATTTTGTAGAAAATCAATTTCATCGGATATCAATAAATAGATGAATAAATCGCATTTTATTTTATAAATAAATGATTTAAGTTTAAACTCGTAGTTGCCAAAATAAAATACTATTTGTTCATGTATTCATTGTTCATTTTAAACTCTATTGATGCTTGACAAAATTGATTTGTTGCACAATCATTTTTATTGTTGGACAACTCTGATTACCAGGGTAGACAGTGACAAGGCCAGAATTTTGGCTTAGATGGAATACTTGTAACACTTCGTATTCCTTGGACTAGTGGGATTACTATTGACATTCTTATTATTGTACTGGGAGCCTCTTTGATTCATTTTAAAAATATTGATTGAGGTAGTATCATAATAGTGAAGTAGGATTGAACCAAAAACATTAATTCGAATAATTGTCCTATAAGCAGTTTTCACTCTTTTATCTTTTCTTTTTCCACACTTTGAATTTGGATGTGAGGCTAGAACCATTGAAAACTTGTTTCTAGGACTTCGATTTAGACACAAGAACGACCTAAAATGGAGTCCAGACGAAGGAGTTATACCCGTTTGAAATTTGAGTACCTATGTTGGAAGAAAATTTGCTCAAGCAAATGTGACAACCCTTACCACTGTTTACTGATAATACCACTGATTAGTACTAATCTATGATTAAGCAGGTTAAGTGACTGATTGATTGAAATTTTGACTGATTGATTGAAGTATATTAGTTTAAACGCATTTCTATCTGTTTGATTGTTAATTGATCTGTTCATGTTTTAAGTTTGAACTGTAAATTGAAGGCCTTATCGGCGGCCGAATCTGAAATTGGTTAATGTTTTATGCTAATTAGAATTTATGTGATTTTATGGTAGATTTGAATGAAATTTGATTTGGTATGATTAAATTGAATTAATTATTGTTGAATTACATTAGTTGGCTGTAATTACCAATTTGTCATTTAGTGGGCCACTTGTTAAGACACCTTTGAGGCTTGATTCACACACTTTTCCTCAGCCATTTTGAGACCAAAATCGTAGGAGAGAGTAAGAGAGGAGAAGTTTGGTTTCATCTAGAGAATTACTTGGAGAATTAAGAGAATTGAAAGGATTTTGCAAAAATTGAGCTTGTGGACTTTGAATTCAAGACCTAGGTAAGGAATCCATCTTCTTGATTGTGCATTTAAGTCATTTTTGGCATGATTCATGGAAGAATAGGAGCTTAAGGTCAAGAATTAAATTAAAGTGTCGAATTGAGTAGGAATTCATACATGCATGTGCACATTCTTGAGTTTTGAGGTCCTTTCCATGAAATTTGCTACATGCATGCTCATATTTTGATTATAGTTCATGAATTCATCATGTTTTTGGAAGGATTGAGTTATTTGGCCATGTATTGGAAGCTTTGAATTTAATTGAATACATGTATGTTATGTTTGAGCTTTGTTCTTGAAGTTTTCTTGAAAATGGTGTTCAATTGACTCACCTTTGGGCTTTGGTTTTGCAAATTAATCTTTGAAACATGTCATATTATGAGTTTTAAAGTGTTTTCCAGAAAATTAGCCCAAAAGGATCGGATTTGATGTTTTAAAAGTTGAATTTGAGCTTGGAGGTTCAATCTGGACCCACGCTCGAGCGTAAGACTTCACGCTCGAGCGTACACTCTGAATACATGCATCTCGCTCGAGCGGGGAAAGTAACGCTTGAGCGTGAAATGCGTGTATCCAGTGCTTTTCATATGTTCTGATCATTTCGGCGAGAGAGTTCACGCCGGCGAGACTTCAGGTCTCACGCTCGAGCGTGGATCGAGCGCCCATCGAGCGTGATTTTTGTGCATCCAATACTCTTACTGTAGTTTGCAGTCCACTCAAGCGAAGGAAGTCATACTCGAGCAGAGATCCTTTGTCAGCATGTTCGCTCGAGCGTAGAAAGTCACACTCGAGCGAGACCCCTATTTTCTGAAAATTTTGAAAAGTATTTTTAAGTACATCTTTGCATCCTCATTTCATCCTAGGCATTCCTAGGCCTAATTTAAGGCATCTTAATAAGGATATTGACGTAGAACCACACCGAGTCAAGATAGGGACTAAGTCATTGATTCCCAAGTGTGTAACTTAGTGTGTGTTCATTCTGTAACTGTAGGGTTGGCATCTGAGGACGCTCTAGCCTATCTGTAGCCTAGTGCTCTGTGAGTAACAATATTGTGAAGATACATTCAATCGTGAATATTTTCTGAATAATCAACTGTACTGCTTTCTGAAATGATATTTCTTACTGAATGAATGCTTGTTCTATTTACAAACTGTATTCGTGGTATCCATAGCAATTTCTTATTCATCGCATCTTGCATCTTTACCAAATCTCTGGTCCATGTAGGAACCACTCACTGCATCGATATGATAGCCATCAACTAACTGCTCACCGTTAAGACCTCATCGCTTTTTGCTATGGGATGTATCACATATGACTGCTATGATGAATGATCGATATCTTTATGATCGTTGCTTTAAATCGAAGGACATTCATTCTTAACCTCTTTACGCATATGTTATTCACTGGGCTTTAGCTCACTGTTTATATATATATGTAGGTGTCCAGGCACCGGACCGGAGCTAGGAGCGTTGGGTTAAACTCCCTTTTTGGTCAAGCCAACCACTGTGCCTCACTGCGAGGTTCCAAGTGCTGCCAAGCCAAGGCTGCTTTGGGGTGTTTTAGATTTCCCCCTTTCTATTTCCGTTTTGTATAGACTGTTTGGGACTGGCACTGTACTGTTATGGTAGGAATTTGGTCCCTAACCTGAAGGCCTGTATATGATGTATGTACTTATTGCTTTTGTTCCGAATGTGAATGTGTTATGAAAAGTCTTTTTGCATACAGACTGTTACAGCTCATTGGACATCTTTCATTTACTGTTTTGGCTTCCACCAGCCTCTGTACTCTGTATTACTGTTAGTACTGTTAAAAAGGCCTTCGGTAATCACGGATTACTGGCCGGTTACGGTGCTAAACCCATAAGAGCGGGTTTGGGTCGTGACACAAACTTTTAACCACTCGAGCAGTCTGCACAAATTTTAGAGATTTTGGGAGCTTTCTCTCACCACTTGAGCGGTCTGTTCAAAATCTGGCGCTTTAAAGCCATTTTTTGGCCCAAACTCTTCGTTCTTTCTTCCTTTTTTCCATACCTGAAACTCCAGACCTCAAAACCTTGATTCCATCTATTTTTCAACAAAAATCCACTATAGATCCTGTATTACAGGTGAAGGACAAGAGAAGATCAACATTTTGACCAATTGGATTTTGATTTCGTGAAGATTTCTTCTTGAATCTTGCTTCTTCTCATCTTCTTGTTTTAAAGTAGGGATTTTCTTTGATTTATATATATATATTTGCAAGTCCATAGTTATTTTGATATTGTTTGGAGTGTGTTGAATTAGGATTTGATTTTTATGAGATTGTATTTTGGTCAAAGAGGGGTTTTCTCAAATCTTTCTTTAAATCTTTTAATTTATGAACTATGAGAATGTTTTGAGATTTCATGAGCAAAAACTTTGTTTAAATAAGGAAGCCCTAATTTTGTGAAAACCCTAGGCTTGAGGAATTTTGAGAAAAAGTTGTATCGATGAAAAATATGAGTTGTGTAATAGTTGAAATTTATAATAGCATAGAATTTTTCAAAAAAAAATTAAAAAAAAAAGAAGAAGAGAAAATCTATTTTTCTTTTGTAAAAACTTAGCTTTTGTGAATCATGAATTATTGAGATCCATTTTTGAGAAATGATGAGAAAATTATTATATTTACCCCTATTGTTGAAATTCCCTGTAAGAGAGAAGTTGATGTTGAGAAAATAGTGAATATTATGTTGTTGTACTTATCTTAGAAAGATAAAGATTGGAAATGATGATTTTCATGTTGAAATTTATTTAGTTTAAAGAGGAAAAAATATATTTGATGATGTGCATTTTTTTTTTTTAAATATCTCTTGGAATATATATTGTATATATATATATACATTGGGTAGAGATGTGAAACTTGATCACAATAGAGGATTATATGGATGAAATGAGAAAGTATTGAAAAATTTTGAGAAAGTCTAAGGCATTGATATAGACGTATATTGCATTGGCATTTCATTTCATGTTCATTGTTTTTCTTTTGAACTAGCATTGTTGAGATTACTTTTGAAATGAAAATGGTTTTTGTGGAACAAATGTTGCTGATGAACTGTTTTGAGGTACATACAGTGGGAAGTCCTGTTAAGGGGTGTAATTTGATAATTAAGTTAGCTTAAGTGTCCTTGGTGCAAGACCAAAAACACGCACGTACGGGTGCCTAAACCCTTCGGTTAGAATTCGGTAAGGTAGGATTTGGTAATACCTGATAAGCCTACTTGCAGACACTAGCCCTGGGGATTTGTCTGAGTCGTATTTACCACTCTTTGTTGTTACATGGATATTATTAGATTAATTATATTTTTGACATGCATTATACATAAGACTTTCAAAAGAAAAAAATTGTCTTTTTGAGCAGAGCATGGCATGGCAGGTGCATCTATCTCATGAGACTGTATAAAATGTATATACTTTGTTTAGAATTTTCTACTAGATTTTGTGCTCACCCCTGGTGGATTTTGTTGCAGCAAAAGCTATTGTGACCCTACTAAAGTTAGGTGTGGAGAATAGTTTTAGGAGCACGAGGCTCTTATCTTTTGTTATTTATTTTTAATAAACCAAGGACTATGTTTGTGTGAGTTAAAAAATCATTTATTTGTAATCCAGGCAAGACCTTGGAAATTTGTAGCCTCTAAGGCATTGTCTTGGGTAAAACTAAAGGATTATTGACTCAATAATGTCAATTGGTTTCAAGTTGTAAAATTAAAAAATGTAATGAAACAAGTAGTTAAATTCTGTTTAAGTAAAAAGAATCGCATGTGTGCATGTCAAATAATTACACGAGATGTTATGATTCTACATGTTTAAAGGATATTGTGATGGAGTAGCATGTCTATTTTTTTGGGGCGCTACAGTACCATTGAGTTGAAATCTTAACAAAAATCACAATCAAACTTAACCTAATTTTTACTTGATGGTAGGAATAAAAAACACTGTAATCTAAATTTTATATTTAAATATAAACTCAAATTAGCTGATCTTAATCATTTTTTGTTTTTAATTTGATTTTATGTATGATGATTACATGGTTTGAAAAATAATCACATGCCTTCTAAAATATGAAAATGAAATTATATTAAGTTGCACACATAAAAAAGATATAGATAGAAATTAAAATAATAATAATAAAAAGAAGAAATGAGAGAAAATGTAAATAAATAATACAAAGACACTGCTATATATCACCTTTTTTTATTATATTTTTTTTACAGTTTTGAATCATTGAATTACATAGTAACATTATATTAGTTGTTGTTAATTGTGTAATAAGTATCTCTAAACAAAGGAACTATTTATGAGTATTCATATAAGAGGTGATATAACAAAAAACATATAAATGTCTCTAATATAAAAAAATTGATGACACATAATAATATATTAAACAAGTTTTTTTGAAAAGAAAATGTAAAGAAAATAATAATTTAAAATTTTAATATCATATTTGAATAAATTAAATTGAAATTTTTTTTTTTTTTTTACTAGAGGCAAAAGTATAATTTTTCAATGTTGAGGAGGGTACATACCCCCTATCCTTACTTGCCTCTCTCACTAATGGTAGGCCAAAATAAAATTCACAAAATATAAATGATACTAATATGGAGAATAGTCATTTTCGAAAGGTTAGCCTATCTACATATCCATTTTCTTAATAATAATAATAATAAACACTTTGATTAAAACATTATATTGATACATTTGAGTGACTGCTGACTGTATTCTATTTTTGTATGACCAAATCTTATCCCTTTTAAAAATGACTATAAATGCTATATCACTACAAGAATCTGCACTTTTAGCAACCACTTTCCGCGACCAATATAAAAGTTGGTAGCTAAAGTTACCTTTTGGCGACCAAATATTAATTGGTCGTGAATGATCATTATTTTTGGCGACCAAACATGAGTTGGTCGCAGAAAGTGGTATTCTTTTGGCGACCAACTACAAATTTGGTCACGGAAGGTCACATTTTGGCAACCAAAAAATAAGTTGGTCGCAGAAGATAAAAAATAAGTTAGTTGTGGAATTGGCGACCAAAATTTTAGTTGCCAAAAACTTATTTTCCCCGACCAAAAATATTTTAGTTGCCATATATTAAGTTTGGCTACTAAAACAATTTAGTCGCCAAATAGAAAATAAAATTTTTTTTTTTTCTTTGGCGACCAAAAAATTGGTTGCCAAAAACTTACTTTTAGCAACCAAAAAAAATTAGTTGCCAAATTAGTACTTTTAACGACTAATATTTTGGTCGCCGTTGATTGAGATTTGGCGACTAAAAAAGTTTGTCAGCAAAGGTACTTTTTCTGCAACTAATCTGGTCTTTTGGTCGCCAAAAGTTTGGGTGTGAAATTTGAAACGTGGAGGTGGGAATTGAAAGCCCTGGCTCCCAAGATCAAAATAAAAAAAAAAATCAAAAGCCCGGACTCTCAAGATCAATCTATAGCCAATGGTTCTAATCATAAAGGAAGAACAAAGAACGCCATTAGTGGCATGGGTTAGTGAGAGAAGCTCTTCCATTCTCTGGAATTCCTAAAATTCTATGGTTTCAATAGCTCATTGATGTTGATGGAGTCTCCACAGTTTACCAAAGGGGTTTCGTCTAGGGCTAAGGATGTAGTTAGGGATTCGAAATCACCAGCGTTATTTGGTTTGGGGCAAACTGAATCGGGGTTTGAGCTTAGAGCAAGGGGAATCGAAAATTTCCTCTGAGGAGGTTCCTTCGATTAGTGTTAACAGACTGACGATGGGGGGTAAAGGGAGTCTTAGCCCTAGTTCGAGGTCGTTCGCTGCTTCTATGGAGGGCCTTCGATCAGAAATTGTTGCGATGGATGATCTTGGTCCTGATAAGCGAGGTTCAACTAGAGGTAGGGTTTTAAATTGGGGTTCGGATGTGGTAATTTCTCAGTCTCAGGCTATTGAGGACCTACGGGCTAGGCTCAACACCATTTGTTTGCAAATATGTTGGGGGTTTCGAGGGAGGATTTGGTACCCATTGAACTTGCTCAAGAGGAAATATCCACTCCTGCACTTCAGCATTCAACCTGCTTCAGACTAAGTGGTCGGACATTGTTGAAATGGAAGAGGAAGAGGAGGCTGTTATTGATCGATTCAAGGACCAACCTGATAGCCTGGTTGTGGCTAGGGCTAAAAATTTGGTGTCAAAGCTTGAGTGATGTGAGTCCACCCATTATATTGTGTGAGAGGGTGAGTTTGTGGGTTGAGTGACTGCAGCACTTCTACTGTTTTCCCTTACAGTTTGCTCTTGCAGGTTCCTAACTGGCCTAGTTCTTTAGGGATTGTGTATTTCAGATGGTGCGCGTTCCTAACCTGAAATTTATTTAAATCACAGCTTAACTCTAGTTTCTCCAAAATATACACTAATAGATCTTGTTTTATGGTTTTTCTTGTTGTGGTTAGTTGAATTGTGCATGAACATGTAAAATACCACAAAATGCTTCTACACCAAACATTTTCCCATTGAACATTAGTGGCCACAGTGATTGGAATTCATGCTAATTTTACTCTGTTTTCAGATTTCAAGTTAAAATCGCCGTTAATTATTATTATTATTATTATTATTTTAAAATCAAACCTTTAGCTAAGATTCTAGATCTCACAAAATTGCATCATGTTACCTAGGCTTGCACTGTTCAATATCAGAAAATTTAGGACCCCATGTTAATGCAATTGCATTTTGACCTATGAAACACTCATGACATTCATTGATTTGAGGCAGCATGCTAGGTCAATTTTAAAACACATCCCAACACTCCACTTATGCAATATACTCAGGAAAAATATAGTTGTGTGAGTACAGAGCAATGATTGCACTGATGATGTCAATTTTTAATCAGCAACACTCCACTTATGTTGTGCTTGAGTCATGAATTTGGATAGGGATTTGAGGAGGGAAAAGAAAAGTAGTGGACAATGTGAAACAAAATTAGCTTATAATTCATTAATATTTTCCTTCCCATTTCCTTTGCCTACCCAAATCTAAGATCTAAGCACGGTCTTAATCTGTCTTAGGAACCAATTAACCAAGGCTATGCTCTGTAGACTAAATCCCCAAGTTTTGTCTTTGGAAATTGCCAGGCATAATAAACCTCTAACAATCAAAATAAAAAAAATAAGAAGTAGTTAAAAGAAAACAACAAAGAAAAGAACAAAAAGTTCTTGCTCCATCACTAGTTCATTAGGAGTATTTGCTCAGTTATGACCTTTTAAGATAAGTAAATTACATTGTTGTTTCTGTCATCAGTGTCCTGATTCAAATGTGATTAACTTCCCTGTTTCATTAGTAGGGTTTGGTGGAAAATTTGAAGAAACATGCTTATAAAAATGTGAATGACTTGGTTCCACTTAATGAGGCATCAGCATTTGGTTCCACTTGAATTTTTCCATATTTGCTTTTGCTTAGTCTTACTTCTTGCATTAATCAAAATGGCTAAGGAAACTATTACTCTTTCTTTTCTTTCTTTTTTTCTTTCTCTTGTGGTTTAAAATCAAGTTTGCCTTTATAGTTAAACTATAGGAAAAAAATGAAAGAAATAAAAAGCACTGGAATCTAGTGTCATATTCCCCAAATTTCTAAGAGTATTGAGGTTGGATTTACTCTTTAAAACATTAGTTTCATCCATTTGTTTCAATAACCCATGCTTTGCTATGTCATAAGCATGAGACACTATACTACATAAATTGTTTGTAGAGAGTGCTAAGTTGAAGTTGCTGCAAAGCGATAAATATTAAGCTGAAAATATGATATATGGGTTAGTAATGTATTTTCACTAAGCTGAAGTTTTGATCTTGTAGATTGGTCGATTGGTTATCTCGAATTAGTTTTGTTAATTGAAAATTGGGTTTAAGAGATAGCCTCAGTTTTTATCTTTTACATTGTTCGATCGATTAGGTTAATTAAAAATAGGGTTTAAGATGGTTTTTTTTAATCTCGTTTGAAATAATGTTGCTCTGTTTTTATCTTTTAGATTAGTCTATCGATTCTCACGGATTGGTTTGTTTAATTTAAAATAGAGGTTAAGACATAGCTTTTTCAATTTTTTGGTGTTTGGTTAAGTTCGATTTTAATAAGGAAAATGCTTAAATTCTAGTGAAACTAGTATTTTTATTCTTTTTTAAAAAAATTAGTGTTTAATGTATACCTTTTTGGGTTTTCTTCTGTTTGATCTGGGATATACACACAGGTTTTTATATTATAAGTGGGATTATGGAGGTGGGGTGAGGATCTAGGAGATAGGGTTTGTTGCATAGTTCAGTTTGTCCAATCACACTGAGCATATATGCATAAGTTTGAATTTTTTTATTGAATTTCAAGACTTATTTTCATTTTGTATTGATTTCCTTTTTTTGTTTCTCTTCCCGGTTAGCAATTTCGTCAAAACTCAACTTTCCCCAATTTATATATTATGTATGTATATGCACATCTGTGTATAATAATTTCTACTTGTATTTCCTTAATCTTACATTGTATCAATAATAATTTGTATCTTTATGTTTTTCTTGTTTTTAAGAGTGAAGTGAATAGTGATGTAAGGAAAAACACAGAATCTGCAAGAAAAATATAGCAGAAAGATCAGAATTTTATTTTCAACTTTCATCTCCAAAAAAAAATTCAGAGTTTTAATGATGGAAATAATACATGCCTGTGATAAATCCTTTGTGGTCTCTGATGATGCCAGTCGTCACAATTCCTGGATGTACTGCATTTATGGTTACTCTTTCATTTCTTGACTGTAACAACAAAGACACTTTTCACTGAGACAGAATCAAAAGATAGAAAACATTATCCTTTTTTTTGTTTTTGTCTCACATAAATGATGTTTGGTCGTCAAAAATGCCACAGCATTTAAAAAAAATTTAAATATGTATATATATATATATATATTTACCTTAAGCTGTTTTGCGATTTCCTTGGTATGCAATATGTTGGCTAGTTTAGATTGAGCGTATGCATCAATGCCGTTATAGCTGCATTCATGAAACCCAAAAGGAAAAAAAAGTTAATATGATGTGAATCGCACTGAAAATAAATATGATCTAAGCATTCAATTTTTAGGATCTAATTTTTTCAAAATAAATTTTCTTCGTACATAGTATTATTTAGTATTATTGTTCCACATTTCCATTGATTACTTAACATAATTAATGCCATGTTTATTTGATGGAATGGGATTAAGGGGTTAAGGCAATAATAAATAATGTTGTGGGGCTCACATATTGGATGTGTTTATATATGGTATGGGATTATTGTATTGTTTTTTGTTTAGAGTAAAATAAGATTTTTTTTTAAAAAAATGTTTGATTAGAGAAGACAATTGTAAATAATTGCCTTGCGCATGTTTGATAATGTCGCTAACAATAGTAAATAGGTCCTCTCCTATTAGCAAACATAGTTTCCTCCAAAACGGTGTCACCCAGATTATATGAAGCTTACAAGATTTAGTTTGGTTGCTTACAATTATGGTTCTCTATGATGTTGACAAAGCTTCCAAGAACATTCAGCACTTGATAAAATGGATCGTGGACTATTACACAGATTCATATAAACTCATACTCTGCTGTGAAGATGATGTGGACATTCTTGAACTAGTTAAAAATTGCTGCAAAGTTATTGAGGTTGATGCTTCTGTGACTCATGAAGTAAGTATGCTCATTGATATTGAATAGTAGTTGTTTCTTGGTTGCATTGTATGACACTCCTTACATTATACTATTATCCTCTTCTTTCTTGATGGTGTGCATGGTTGATGGCCATAGGAACACTTCATATCACTTTGAAAGAAAATGGATAATCGACAATTCAATGTTTCCTATGTAATAAAAAAATGGGAATTAAATGAATCCAACACCTAGACACTGACCTGCAATCAGCACACATATTATAAACATAGCTGATAATCTCTAGAAAAATGATTCCAGGGAAAAATTTTGGTGAGTTAATTTGGGAAGCCATGAAGAGTCAATTGATGTTTTCAGAAAATTTTAATCTCATTTCTTATGGGTTCCTAACATGGTTGGGATTGGTATCTTGATTCTTTTAATAAAAAATATTTCATAGAATTGTTAACAGGAATCCAAATACTACAAATATATAGAAATATAGAAATATTTAGGGATTTTGTTGGTCTTTAGGTCCATTTACTATGTGCAGTGTATGCAGTTTGTCGGGGAATCTTCTGGGGCTAAAATCTCATATTGTACCCTGAATTTTCTTTGACTCTTCTCCCCCACAATTTTGCAGATCATGGAGGTTCTTATTCAAATAGCAAGTGAAAAATCTAGAAACCCCCTAGATGTTGATTTGTGATTATGTATCAATTTTAAGCAGAATAAAAAAAAATAACAATCCCAATCAAACAATCAAAAGAAAGAGACACAAAGATTTTACGTGGAAAAACCACAATTGGACACCTTCCAATTGTGATTAAAACCACAAGAACAATCCACTAAGAAGATATAAAGGAATTACTATCACTCTCAATTATCTAGCGAATTCTAGCGCCTAATTGAACCAACCTCTATGTGCCTCTTCCAATCCCATCTTGACGGAATTGTCTTTCGATGAGCCACTCGGATTCCTCCAAAGCTTGAGTTCGAATTCTTGAAATTTACAACTGAAGAACAACTCTCTCTTTTGTAGAACAAACAAACAAACCTTTGATGTACACTCTTTAAACCATGAGTTTGAATACTCAATAAGACATCAAAGAAAATAACAAAAAATAATCCCCAGATATAAACCTTTAAGATCAAAAAAGAAGATCTGGAGGAATAATTGAGTTAGTTTAGTTTTGGGAGAAAACCAACTACTTATAGAAAATCCAAAGCAATCCTAGTTGGGAAAGAAAACCAACTTCTTGTTTGTAGAAAACCAACTTCTTAAAGAACTCTTGTTACAACCTTGGTTTTGATCCATGGAATTTGACAACAAAAGGTCCTAACAGCAAGGAAGGAAAGACTTTGATCTACCAATGACTTTTGCTGCTAAGATTGCTACAAAGTCAAAACAAAACCCTAGGAAAGCAATTATGGCTTGTTAGGTTTTTATTGTTGGCAACCCCGTTTGACAAAACTCCTTTGAGTTGTAATTTTATTCGCATGTTTATTTCAGTGAGGCTATGAGTTTATTAGATGCGAATCCAACCCGAATCGAGCTTTGCGGAGAAGTTTGTGATGTTAATGCTTTCAAGATTGCCACTTCGCTGATTATTACGGGTCGAGTCGCCTGTCACCGCGTCAAGCAAAATTCAAATTTGCATTCAAAATTGCATGTCAGCCGTTGCTCGCTCGAGCCAAGGAGTGCTCGCTCGAGCTAAGACTTGCTCACTCGAGCCAAGGAATGCTCGCTCGATCCAAGGATTGCGTCCATACAAAAACCTGAAGAAAGTGATTGGTCGCTCGAGCCAAGGATCCGTCGCTCGAGCGAAGGCACTAGTAGAAATCACGAAATTTACTCTCCTCGCTCGAGCCAGGAAATCCTCGCTCGAGCGAGCCTCTGAATCCGGGTTTTTACAAGAAGTTGGAACTCTGCAACAAGTTGGTTTTCTTTCCCAACTGGGATTACTTTTGGTTCTCTATAAATACTTGGTTTTCTCCCAAAACTAAGTAATTGATTGAAGTCCTCCAGATCTTCTTTTTGGTTCTTAAAGGTTTATATCTGGGGATATTTTATTTTTTCTTTGATGTCTTATTGAGTATTCAACTCATGATCTAAAAAGACTACATCAAAGGTTTGTGTTTGTTTCACAAAAGAGAGAGGAAATTCTTCAGTTGTGGATTCTGAAGAATTCGAGCCTGAAGCTTCGGTGGTGGAATCCGGAGTGGCTCATCAAGAAGACAATTCCGTGGTGAAGATGCGGTTGGAAGAGGCACATAAAGGTTGGTTCAATTAGGCGTTGTGGATTCGCTAGATAATTGAGAGTGATACTGTAATTCCTTAATATCTTCTTAGTGGATTGTTCTTGTGGTCAGTCTGTGGTTTTGATCACAATTGGAAGGTGTCCAATTGTGGTTTTTCCACGTAAAATCTTTGTGTCTCTTTCTCTTAATTGTTTGATTGGGATTTTTATATTCTGCTTAAAATTGATACATAATCACAAATCAACATCTAGGAGGTTTCTAGATTTTTCATGGCTCTTGAAGCATGCAAAGCACACAAGTAGGATATTGAACAATAGATTTGCTGCCTTTGGCTTGTGTGAACAAAAGGTTTGGGCTTGTTATGCAAGGTTTCTGGGATTTTTTTTAAACCATAAATTTGGACATGAGAAATTCATTTGGGGAAAAAAAAAAAAAAACAGAAGAAGAATTTCATTTATTACAATTTGACATTCTTGAAATGCTTGTAATGAAATGAGGATTAACAGCACACATTTATGCTTCTTCAGATTATTTTATATACGGGGAAAGTTTCAAAAGCTTATCGTGGATTTTGTTCACCCCAAGCTGATTCTTCAAGTACTGTGTTTGACACTTTGGTTAAAATGACTTCATCCAAGATGATAAACCTCTTTGCTGACATGCCATCTATAATATCAATAGGCCATTCAAACCTCTTTGGTAAAGTGTTTCACCTTTCTAGTGCATCATATGACTTCGTACATGAGTATTGGTAGAAAAGGTAAGATTATTCTAAGCTAAGAGGTTTTTAATTTCTTCTTTTAGTTTCTCTTGTGTATATTATTATTATTATTATTTCTTTCTTTTTTTCTGCATTGTAGATTGATGTTTATTATTATTTCTTGTGAAATTGAAGGACGTAGGTAAGTAAGTGTGAATGGAACTAATGATATTCTCACTAGCTGTGCAGGAAATGAGGGGCGTAAATATGTCCCAAGGCATATTCTTCGTCGAGCTGTACGTTATGGAACTATAGTCCTAAAAGCTCAACCTGGATTCTTCAATGGGTAGGAATGAAAAACTAGCCTGCAATGTTTGTTAATTATTGTTCCTAATTGCTACAATGTATTGTAGTTCTACTTTATATGGTGCCATGTTTAAACTTACATTTATTATCCCTAATTGCTGTATTTTTAAGAATACCTATGTTGTTCTAATATATATCATCTCTTCTAGAGGTTGCTTAATAATTGTGTGGAAATCAGGCTTGTAAAGGTGGTGGTGCAAGTGATGGGTGACATATTTCCAAAGCTAAGACACCATGAAGTGCATATCAAGGACACAATTGCAGCAAAGGAAACAACTTTTGGCAAGACACTATGTGCAGTTTTTAGTGTAGTGTCTATGTGCAGTGTTTATGTGCAGTGTTTATATCAGGTCCATTCACTATGTGCAGTGTTTATGTTTTGCACAATTTATACATTAACTTTGTTAAATCATTAAAGAAGGTGAAAGGCTTCAAGTTTTGTGTCATGTTGGACTTCAAAGAGGATATAACTTTTGAGATATATGCTTACTAAATTCAATTTGACTTGAATATGCCTTGTGCTATACTACGGTTACATATTTTCATCTTTATTTTAAATGAAATTCAATTATTGTTTGATGATTTAGTGAAATTACAAGAAAGGAAATTTGTTAATTATTGTTCCTAAGTCTTTTTTTTTTTTTTTTAAATGTTATTGTTCCTTAATTGTGGTTGGGTTGAATGAATTTTGTTCGATATTAGATTGAATGTTTATAAACAAAAGTTGATTGTTCTCAAAAAAAAAAAAAGATTTGGCGACTAAAAAATTGGTCGGCAAATTTTACACTTTTGTGACTAAAATCATTGGTCGGCAATTCCTTACCTTTTGGCGACTAAATTGTTAGTCGGCGATTCTTCTACTTTTGGCAACTAATTTGTTTGGTCGTAAAATGTGACAATTGGCGACTAAGATATTTGGTCGCGAAATTATCACTTTTTGCGACCAAAGTGTTTTAGCGACAAAATGGATTAGTCGCAGTAATGATATATTTAGCGACCAAATATTTAGTTGGCAAATCTAACTTTTCCTGACCAACAAAAAATTTGGTCGCGAATTACTTTTGCCGACTAAAAATGGGCTTTTAGCGACCTGTTTTTTGGTCGGCAAATGTGTTATTTCTTGTAGTGTATTACAAATATAAAAAAGAATAATACTATCTAACATCAATTAGTGTATTAACTAATGTAATAATTGACGATGTGACATAATTTAAGGGATTTTTGATATATGTAATGTCATTAATGAGTGGGTCAATAATAATGTTATAACTAGTGTTGGTACACTAGTTGGTACATTAGTTAGTATACTAATTGGTGTATGTAGAACCATCGAATAAAAAACAATATGCTTGACTTTAATTTTTAAAATTCTCCATATATGTTATTATCAACAACTAGATTAACAATTTTAAATTTATATCACACGCACATTTTTATGATAAAATTTAAAATAAAAATTCATCCAACTTCTTTTTTTTTTTCTGAAATTTCCTATCAAGGGAGAGGTAGACGGCAATAGTTCCCCACCTTTTCGATCTCTCTTTCCTCTTCCTCTCCATCTCCTTTCAATCCTCCTGCAGATCTAGTCCTTAAACTCAGATTTGATGTTTACCTCACGACCATCAACGCTTACCTTATCCACCCTCAAGCCCAAAACCTGATATTTGACTTTAGATCTTCTTATAGTCCGACAACTTAAATTTCTATGTTTTATACTAGGCGACAACTTAAATTTCTATGTTTTATTCTTGACGAGCTAAAGTGGAGTCTTTAGATTTCAAATTGAAGGTTATGGATGGGAAGAAAAAAAAAAAAAAAAAAAAAAAACAGATTGAACCGGACCAAATCGGTCATATTTTGTCTATTTTTTAACAATAATTGGTCTATGCGGTTTTTTAATTTGATTTTTTTCAATTTTTGGTTCAGTATCGGTTTAAATCCCTTGTGCGCCGAACTAAATCGAAACCAACCACTTCAATATATTTTGTGTATATAATTTATATAATATAATAATATAATGATGCTAATAAGTATAATAGATTACTAATCTCAGTTAATTAATCTTATCATCTGTATAACCTAAGAGAGTAAACTTTTATCATATATAATCTTGAGTCTAACTTATTATTTTTAAAGCCTTGGTATTTATTATTATATTTTTGTTTGTATTTTTATTAATCTAAGAATTGAAAAATATTTAGTAAATGGATGGATTGGATATATTTCAAATAGTGGACAAATAAGTAATTCAATATTTTTACATAAATTAGCGGCTATATTAAAAATGACTAAAGTTTGAAAGGTCCTAGACCAATTAAATCATACGAAACCAAACCGTTTCAATCAGTTCGGTTCGATTTTGTTTGATAGGAGAAGTATCGGTATTCAAAATAATAAAATTGATATTATCGGTTCGGTAAAAAAATTTACCTAAATACCAACCATACTGAACCGATTATATGCCTATTTACGAAGTAATGGAGTTTTGAATGAGTTTGGTGGCAATTTGGACCTAGTGTTTTTTTTCTGTTTGATTTTCTTATTTTTTTTAAGTTTGTTAATGTAATAAGCTTTCCTGAGTGGCGACTTGTTTTCCGCTCTTGTCTTTTCTTCTCCACTATGAAAGTTTGAATGTTTCATTTTATAGAAGTTGTTTATTTCTTTTTGAAATTTTATGATACTATTATACTGGATTTATTCGATTTTTTATCGATTTTGTAATGAAAATTTTCTTCTCAATCAAAAAAGAAGAAAAAAAAATAGAGATATTAAAATTGTTATACACACTATCAAAATTGTGTGTAGTATATGCAAGTTATAATATTTATAAGATTGATTACTACAATTGTTATAACTAAAAAAAATAATGATCAAAGACCTTTTGGATCAAAATTAAAATAATAATCTTAATAGGTCATAACTAATATCTCAATGAATTATAATTAATATTATAATATGTTATAATCAAATTTTAACTAATACAATAATGAATCAAAAAAAAAAAAAAAGAACCCACAAAATATCACATATGATTGAGACTCCCAAAATAGAGTGTGTATGGAAATTCCCATAAGTTTCACATTCACTTTTAAATATGTGAATAAAAGAGAAAGATCAGCCCTGGTAATTAAAGAAAAAAAATTACGTAATTTTATACTTTTTGAATTATAATTATATATAAAATTTTAAAAAATTCATAATCAAATACCACATAAATTATAATTCAAAATTTTATGAGTCATAATTAAAATATTATTATAATTAAAAATATATATGATATACCTACTTTAAGGAGGGTGTATAATAAAATTTCCGTAAATAAAATTGCTAGTAACTTTAATATTTTCCTATCAAGTATGGTCGTGGTCTTTGTCTGATAGGCAGATGACCTTGTTTGGGGAGTTGGATATTTTAATTAGTTATTTAATTATTTTAATTTAATTAAAATAATTATATTTAAAAAATTAGTTATTTTTTGTAATTAATTTACTAATTATGAAAATAAAATAAAATAATTATAAATTAAATTTAATATATTATTTTATTAATTATTTTAATTTATTTTATTTTTTAATGAGTTATTTTAACCTACCTTTCACTCTAGAGATAGATTCAAGTCATTGTCAAATATTTAAAGCAAAACTACCCGTTAGGCAAAGCTACCCACCCACATGTAGTGCACTAGTGTACTCCCACAAACTCCAATCATAGGAGGCTGCCGTGGATCACTTGACCCCCAGTTTTATATATATTTTTTAAAAAATGAGTTGGACCTAAGGAGACACTTTTTTTTGCTCTCTTTCTTTTTGATTGGTCAATTTTTTGTTTTGTTTTGTTTTTTTTTTTTTCTTTTTCTCCAATCACCACCCGTCACGTGTGTATGGAGGTAGTGGAAATGGTGATTGGAAGGGGTCTTAATCACTTCCCTATTTTTTTAATAAAATATAAAGTAAAAAAATTAATAAATTTAAAAAGAATTTTTTAATATTTTGCAAAATATATACAAAAAGTGAATGAGAATAATCATTTACTTTGTAGAATGAATGAAAAAGAATTTCTAACCTTTTTGTATAAGTTAAAAAATTGAAATTTTTTTGGTACTTTTTTTAGTATTTTAAATTTTTTTAGCTAAAATATTAATTCTCAAATGAACCCTAAATTTTTGGATAATTTATACCTACATCCTTGAAATTTATGTTTAATATAAATACATCCTTAAATTCTTAAAATTACGTTCCCCTCCTAAAGTCTATAATTACATTACAAATCTTTTTGTTAAATAATTGTTACGTAAACCAATAACTTTTGGAAAAATACTTCGTAGCTCGAAATAGATGACTCGAATAGTGGCTCGAATATCCAAAAAGACGTCGTTTTGGGCTTTTTTTTCTTTTTTTTTTTTTCTTTCATTTTCGAGTTGAAACGCAGAAGAGGGAGAGAAAGAGAGAAGAAGAGGGGAAGAGAGAAAAGAGAGAGGAGGAGCACCATCGCCACCTTTCGCCGATCGATCACTTGCTAAATCTTCGCTTTTGCCGTCGGCTCTGGCCCTCACCTGCTCCGCTTCCAGCCCCATTTGTTAGGCCCCCTCCAGTCCCTCCTCCTCCTCTTCCTCCAGTCCCTCCTCCTCCTCCTCCTCCTCCTCATTCTTCTTCTTTTTTCTTCTGATCTGCAAACCCACTCTCGAGCCACTCTCCAGCCACAACATTCGAGCTACCTAGCGGGGTCGTAACTTTTGATGTCACCATCAAAACTTTTAAATATCAAATTGTAACAGTCTAATTGCTCAAAAAAAATTGTAACAATTTAGTGTTGATACACTATGATAAATAAACCACCAAAAAAAACTTTTTTCAGATTCAATCCTTTACAATTCGAAATTGAATCAAATTTTGAACCATTAAGTCCCATTTATTTTTCCAATTGAGGCTTGGGATTAACATTAATAGTGAAGTGAGATTTACAAATATCACGCTTGTTTGCAAAATAGCCACCGGAGTGATAGTCCTTTCGGACTCTAAATCCCCCCCCTCCATGAGGGAATTAGCATAGGCCTAGAAGGCTTGGCATTAGAAATAAAACCATTGGTATTAGTGTGAAAGGCAATTTTGCCTACAGGAAGTTCAGCAACATTATTATTTATTCCTTCCATCTTCAGAAAATATCCACAAATCCAAAAATTTACAAAAAAATGGGCTCAACTGTGGACATAAAATTTGCAAAATTTTTTTAAAAAAAAACTATATATATACAAACATCCACAAACCCAGAAATCTGCAAGAAAAAATATATATATACCCAAATGAGGCAACGTCGTTGTTCTTGTTAAAGTTGATGATCTCAATCTCATTCTCCGTCTGCCTTAGATGGATGAAGTGAAAGCTGTTGGGTTTATGAATGAGGCAACATCTCTATTCAATTGTGTTAATGGGATGAAATACAATGGGGGTGTTTGGCAATAGGTTTTTTTGGTTTTTTTTGACTAAAATAACACTAAAAGATAAATAGCATAAAATAGTCAATAATATAAAATGTTACATAAAACTTATAATTATTTCATTTTTCTCTTACAAATATCAGATCTAACTATAAATATAAAAATAAAATAAAATCCAACATTTTTCCCAAACACAACTATAATTTAACCTCCTAAAATAGCTAAATAGTCTATTAAAATAGTTAACTTCCCAAATAGTCTATTATAAAATATAATTTTTAATATTAAAATACATCAAAAACAGCAAGAGGATATTTATGGCATTTAATATGCTAATTCACTTACTAAAGTATATCACAGACAAACATAATTTTTCATAGTTCACTTATTAACAATTCTTATACTAACAATCCTCCCACTAACTATTGTCACACTAACAGTCAAATCCATCTTACTTTTGAAAACAGATGAGCCTTGAAATTCTTCAATTGGAGTACTGGATATGGGTGTATAAAAAATATGTGGATATATTGAGAGAGAAGGGATGAAGGGAAAGATGAGAAAAATGAAGAGAGAGAAAATGATAAATCGGATAACAAATAAATGATAAAAGGGGAAAAATATCATTTAACCATTTTTTTTAATCTCATTAATCAATAAACTCAGATGGGAAGGAAAATATAATTTTCTGAACCTCACGGAGAATTTGTATAGCGGAAGTGGGTGTAATTTATCGAAATTTTATATTAAATTTAAAATTACTATCTTTTTATTTTTTTATTTATTATAAATTTATCAGAAAGTACAAAACTTAATACATTGCACACCCAAGAAATGAGTGGAATGCAAAACAAATTTCAGAAAGGATAAAGAGAGCCTCACATGAGGAGGATACCAATGTCCATGCATGGAGAAAAATAAACCTCCACACGCAAGAAGTCGCTTTATTAAATAAAAAAAATTCATTTTGCTAAAAAAAATTAACTCATTTAGCAAATTCATTTCTTGTTAAAAAGCTTATTTTATCCTTTTTAATAAAACCATTAAAAAAGTTTTAAAAAGTAAGAATATACTAAACCAAAACTAATTTTTTTAGAATTAGCTTCGCTTTTTTCTTTTTTTTTTTGTAGGCTTAGGGTTGGTTTGGCAATGGTATTTTTAGTATTTTATTATTATTATTTTTTAGAATAAAGTTGTTAAAAAAAATTATGCATTTAGTGAGTGATAAAAATAAAAATTTCTTAGTGGAAAAATTGAGTGGTTTAGGATTAGGGAGGTAAAAAAAATCGAAAAAATCGATCAAATTGATTGAATCGGACCAAATCAGCTATATTTGGTCTGTCTTTTAACAACAATCGGTCTGTACGGTTTTTAAATTTGATTTTTTTGAGTTTTCGGTTCGGTATTGGTTTAAGCACCATGTGCACCGATCTAAACCGAAACCGACCGTTTAAACATATATTATATTTAATATATATATATATAAAATCTAATAATATAATGATATTAATAAGTATAATTAATTATTAACCATAATTAATTAAACTTATCATCTTTATAATGTAAGTTTGTAAACTCTTATTATATATAATTTTTAACTCTAACTCAATATTCTTGAAACCTTAATATTTTTAATCTTTTTTTGTTTTTATTTTTGTTAATTTAGGAATTGAAAAATGTATATTAAATGGATGGATTGAATATGTTTGAAATGGTAAACAAATAATTAATTTAATATTTTTTTTTATAGATTAATGATTATATTTAAAAATGACTCAAATTTAAAAAATCCTAAAACGATTAAACCGCATGAAATTGAACAGTTTCAATCAGTTCGGTTTTGTATGGTTCGATAGGAAAAGCGGTCTGTATCGGTGTTCAAAATAATAAAACTAACATTATCAATTAGATGTAATTTTTTACCTAAACACCACCGTACCGAACCAATTACATCTTTAATTAGGATGGTTCAAAATGTATTATGCTTAAAAATAACCTAACTCAAAACTTATTAATTTAATAAACGGGATAAGTTAAAGGGGGATTTGGTCAAAACTCCCTCATACTAAAATTTTAATGCATTAAAGACAAGCACAAAAAATTTTTCTTGAAAAATCCAACAAATATCACTATTATTAAAATATTAAACTTTAAAATAATATAACTTTTGATGCAGATGTTAGTTTTTAATAAAATTAATATTTTTAGAATTCTCTCATCAAGACGTATAAAATAAGATACATGTTGACTATGATATTCTTTATTTTTAAAAAATTATTACCGTTGAAATTGATATAAACAGTAACAGTAACATGTTACTCTATTTGACAATTATTCTATTCTATTTGATAGTAACATGTTACTCTGGTAATATTATCTAAGAGAAGAAAAAAAAATATTTTAATTTGTCCTTACTCAATTATGTGTTTTCTCCTTAAAAAATTTATGAAAAAAAATAAATTAAGTTGATCTTTTTATCAAATAATGGTCCAATGAAAAAATTTTGACTAAATTTTCCTAAAAGGGAATAAAAGTTGGGCATATAAACTCGACCAACTCATTTGTTTTATTTTTTCTAGGGGTGGGAAAGGATGTGATAGTGGTACGGTAGAAGTGATACCCATTTAAGTCGGTTTAAACAAATATTTCTCTCTAACCTATTTAAACTAACGGGTAATTTGGGATGATCTAAATAAGTGTATTTTTTTATTTTTTTTATAAAATATGAATTAATTATGAATTGAGTTTGAAGTGATGTGACTTAAATAAGATAGTGATTTTTTTGATTTTTTTGAGTTATGACAAAAAAAAAAAACCTAAATTTTCATGCAATTCATTTAAACTTGTTTACAGGTTTGACCGGAGTTAAACATGTTATAAATTAATATAATTGGAATTTACAGTTTTAGATAGAATTTTCCATCGAAAAGTTAATGTATTCGAAATAAATAAGTAATTAATTAAAAAAAAATTGCGGGTCAGCATTGACTATTTTGTAATGTGATATTTTAAAAATATAATATTCTATTTGATTCATTTGAATTAGAGATCTCCAGTGAGTAATATTAGACATATTATAATTTCTACCAAATATTTTATTAAATATCACATATGAGATGGATTTTACATAAGTGCGAAGTCACATCTATATAAATTATTTGATAAAAATTTTAAAATTTTTACCATCTTCCATCTCCAACCGCTTAAGCCAAAATGAGCTTGTCATATCATAAATTGAGAGGGTAATTCATGTGAAAAATTGGGTCGAGCTGGACAATGAACCGATATGGGGCATAATACAAAAGGCTGAATAAAAAAGGCTTTGAAGTTAGTCCGGTCCCAAAGCCGTGATGATTAGTCCGGTCCCAAAAGGCTTTATGTTTTAGTCCGATTCAAAAGAATACTACGTATGGTTCGGCCGCCAGAGTTAGTTCAGTTATGGCATATGGAACCGAGGTATGCTAAGCCCTCTTCAGGACTTGGTTTTTGGGTTAGTTCGGCTTAACTTTTCTATGGATAGCTCGGTCTTGGCATGTGAAGCCGAGGTAGGAGAAAGGCAAGGAAGAGCCGAACTAACAGTTAGGTCGGTCACTCCAGTTCTAGCATGGCAATGTTATTTCGGTCGTATGGTAGTCCGACCATGGTAAAACCATCTCACTTGGTTAAAGTAGTGAGGGGGGTGTTGAAGGATAAGCATTATCTTTCAGGAGTATGAATCCTAGGAGGACTCTGCATAGAGGAGTAAAAGTCCTATTAGGATTGTGCCACACGGAACTTATAAAAGCTCACAAACATCACCTATGGAGAGGTAACGCAACTTTGATTTCTAAATACACAGAGCTTTTGTCTATTTGTCTAGTTTGCTGACTTAGGCATTGGAGAGGTTTTCGGCACACACCCGCCGGCTAGCTCACGTTTGTGTTTTCAGAGATAAAACGGCGACGTACGGAGGAGCGCAGACTTGATCAATAGGATTATACGAGAAGGTCTATTTATTTCCCGTACAATTCAAATAATGACTTGCTATTTTGACACTACCTAGTGTCAAATCTAATTAACTTTTAATTTTTTTAATTGTTGAAGTGATAAATGCAGTGAATTAAAGTTAATTAGTAGCTATGAATCAAAAAAAAAAGTTAATTAGTAGCAAGAGGTGCAGTGAATGCTGCTCTCAAGAAATTGTAGGTCTTGAGATAATAAAATTGTGGGTAATTAATTCATGTAATTCTAATTCTAATTTTTAATATTATTAAGTTTATGTAATTTGTAGACTTAGTAGTTGTTTGGTATGTATTAAAATAGCATATATTATTTTAACACATTATCCTATTTTGGTCACAATCACCTTATTTAAGTTATATCACGTCTCCACCACATCATTTTAAATCAAAATTATATTTTACATTTTTTCATAAAAAGTCAAAAATTATAATATAGCATTTCCCAAACAATCCATTAGTACTTGTTTAGTATCATCTGTACGGGGAGCAAATATTCCGGCAAGCCCGTACTCCTTTCTTCCAATTTCCGTTTCTGTCCGATCACCTGAAAGCACAACGGCGGTGAGCTACCCAGCGGTATGTGGCCGGAAAACCTCTCCGATAATCAAGTTAGCACACATCTTGGGATAGAGAGAGAGGGAGGAGAGTGTTTGAGTGTAAGAATGTCTTACAAAATGTTTATCTGTCCTGTATGGAGGGCGCAGACATGCTCATATACCTTTCTACGTCCCAAACCTGCTCCCAATGGTCTCTCAACACGTGGCTCTACTATCCCATCCGTCAGCACAAATCCTGCTAAGCATTACCTAATCTCAACTGCCCGCTCACTCTACTGGGAGCTCGGCAGCCGAACTGCACCATCTCGTCCACCAACGGCCGTGATGTGCTTCATGTCCAAACACTCCAATGGCTAAGCTCAATGAGGACCGGGCTAGGCAACATCTCGGCAAAGCCGAGGTCAAGACAGCTCGTGCTTAACTGTGGTCGGCCTTCCTGCCGAGCAAACAGGTACCTCGGCTAACCACGCTTTTAACTTGGTGGCCGCTTTCGCCTCCACCAAACATGTAGCTTGGTCCAACCGAACGTTGCCTTAACCGAGCAACTTCTTTCCAAACTGGGCCACACATCCTTGACCCAAAAACTCTGTCCGGCCCAAATTTGTCCGGCCCAATACCAGATCATTAATCTCCCTCTCAATTGCCTCTTAATTCCGTCCGCGCGAGCGTGACTGGGATTACCTATACTGACCGGGATAATCTTTTCCTCGGTCCGCGGTTTGCAGAATGGCGATCAGGCCGGTTATCGTTCTTGACTTCAGGACCAGCCCGGTTGACTCATCGGTCGTCGCCTCGTCTGACCTTCCTGTCGCTTCAGCTCTGACGCTGCATTAATAGGGACACGTGTCACTCTTGTATTGGTCCTCGGGCAGCCAACCCCGCCGTCCCCTCAAATTTGAATTTGGGTGGCCTCACCACCTCTATAAACATCCCTCTCTCATCTTCTTTTCACTCTTACTGACTCACTGCCATTCCAAGCAATCCAGAGCTCTTGCCTCTCCTTTGCCGTTCCTGAACTCGCGCTCGAAGAAGAAGAATACACTGCCCTACATTGGCAAGTCCTTCAACTCCTCTTTTATTGTCATTTTTTTTGATATTTCACACATTAGGGCATGAAAACGTAGCTTTTAGGACTTGGGCACCTAAAACCATCCCAAACCCTCTATTGTTAATGGTGTTCTTCATTTTTCCTGAAGAACACTGAAGAACTGGGGCGGACCGGGCTCCTGGTCTTCATTTGATCCAAAAAACCAATCTAACCGAGCAAATAACATGTTTGCCTCAACCCCAGCGAAAACCGAGATAGCAAAAGGAATTGGTCGCTCAACCGGGCTAACATCTGGCCCGCTTGGGCGACCGAGCTCCTTAGTTAGCTTAGACGACCGAGGTGGTTTGGCACTCTTAATGACCGAGCTAAAGTCAAGCTCACTTCGTGCGACCGCGTTCACACTTACACTTGCCGTCCTTTTTTTGCAAAGTCCAAGGGGACCACTGTCCATTCCTGAGGCTCTCAAGACCGAGCAACAACCAATTACCACAGTGCCAAACCCCTCAGCCAAGCTATCCTAGACCGGCCACAAATGGGGAAATTTCGCTTCCTAGTGGACACTCCGGCCGCGCTGGCTGCGTTCAGAGAGGAGTACGGCATCCCAGCCGACGTCCATCTTGAACTAGCAGAAGAAAAGACAACACCTTGGGGCAGACTAGACCAATGCCCCTTCACCGTGCTGTCAATCGTAGAAGGAGGCCTCCGCTTCCCGGTCAATCCTCTAATGACCGAGTTTCTGCGCCGGACCGGGCTAGCACCCACTCAAGTGTCCACCAACACCTACCGAATAATAAACGGCATGCACGAACTAAACAACCGGCTAGGCATAAGCTTAGGTTTAGCCAAGATACTGCGGCAGTACACCCTTGGGCATACCGGGGACGGCCTCGCCTACTATCTCAAGATTAGGCCAGGCAGAGAAAAAATTGTGACCGGCACACCAGACAAGGACTTGCATGATGACGATTTCTTCTAGGTGTCTGGCAATTATGAAACAGCCGCGGTACCGGGCTGGATCATAAGCAAGAACTTCGGTTCCACATGTAAGCCGCGCAAACTTGCTCGGTTAGCCTACTTGCTTCATCATTCTGTACTTAACCATTTTTCTTGTTTCTTTTGCAGCAATTCAAGCCTTGCAAGCCAACTACCACTTCCCCAACGTAGAAGCAATCAGGACCGCGCTCCGTTACCGCGACTGAGATTGCAATCAGTTACTCGGCTACACTCCAACATATAGGTACTCTGCACCCCGCTGGAGTAAAGTTACAGACTTCCTCCGCGCTCCTTCACCTCTTCCAGATCCAAATCTGCTTGATATTCCGTTGATCCGGTTGACAGAAAAACAAGAAATGGCCAAACGAAGCCGAATCAAAAACCTGTTCACCGCCACGTCAGCCAAGATACCGAGCGTAGTCATTCGCTCACCAGTTGCCGGTCAATCAAGCGGCACCGTGGTCGCTCTGGCTTCTCCAGCATCTGGGCAATCTAGCAAGGAACCTACTCCACGTCGGGCTGGTAAAAGAGCTCGCGCGGATCCGTCTGCCGAGCTGGTGGCCGAGCTTACCACCGACCAACCTACTGCCACGGTTGACCCAGTGCCGATCTGGCGACCACATCTGAAACACCGATGACAAGACATCCCGGCGACGGCTTCGATCAAGGGCGATAAAGAGCACTTGCTCGCCTACGATCTCTCCAAAGCACTTCTTCTACCGAGCGACGTGGTCGGCAGCAACCACATCCCTGACACTCGGTTGGTGACGTCATCAGTCAAGTCCATGGCCAGAGTAAGTCTCAATTTGCCTCTGAAATTTTCACAAGTGTTAGTCCGGTTGCTCATCTGATTCAACTTGTTCTTTGCAGGCTATCCAAAAACAACACCTGGTAATGGAGTGTATCCACCGACTTCGGCAGAAGGCGGCCGACACAGCCAGCCAAGTACAAAGCCTCCAAACCAAGCTCGGCCGAGCAAAGTCCTCGCTCGAAATAGCCAACACTGACAACAACCGGTTGCTCGGCCAACTCGACGCAGCCGAGAAAAAGTAGGACGAGCTCTAGGCCGAGTTGGACGCGCTGAAGAAGTCGCGAAAGAGAGACTGCCGAGATGCTAACAACGCCGGTTTCAACGAAACCGAAGAGAGCTACAAGAAGTAGGTCTTTGCAACTCAAGACATTTACTTCAAAGTTGGCTGGAAAACTGCCTGCGAGCATCTCGGTCAGGGCTCTAACACCGACATATTTGTCACTCCTCCTCGTGCTTTTCTTACCGGCCTACCTTGTGCCATACGCCAACGACGTTTTCAGCGCGTTGCAGGCTAAGGCCAAGGAAGGGCTTGAAGAAGGAGAGGCCGACACAGATACCGAGGCTGACGACAACAGAGTGCAGGAGCAGCCCCGCTATGACGAGCCCGGTGCACAAGACAAAAGTCCAACCATCAACATAGAGGCCACCGAGGACGAGTTCACCAACCTCTCCCCCTTGGCTTAGTTTTTTTTTTTTGCTTTTCTGATGTAACCGGGATAAGTTCCCACCTTTTGTATTGACTTTTTATCAAAGAAAAGCTTGAATTTCATCAAAGTGTTTGCACGATTTTCTTCAACTTCAATCTTCAACAGAACATCTCGGTTTAAATCAAAAAATTGAACAT
This sequence comes from Camellia lanceoleosa, assembly GCA_025200525.1. NCBI lineage: Eukaryota > Viridiplantae > Streptophyta > Magnoliopsida > Ericales > Theaceae > Camellia > Camellia lanceoleosa. The sequence continues at coordinate 642,848 of JANUSC010000090.1, read as the reverse complement.
ATCATCGACCAGAATACCCATCCCGGTTGAGACAACAAAGTGGAACAACTCACCAACTTCTTCAACCGGAATACCCATCTCGGTTGGAACAGCAAAGTTGAACAAATCACCAACTTCTTCAACCGGAACAAATCATCTCGGTTGGAATAGCAAAGTTGAACAAATCACCAACTTCTTCAACCAGAACAAATCATCTTGGTTGGGAATCCCAAGTTGGACTAAACACCAACTCTTTAAACCGGAGTAAAGCATCTCAGTTGAGATCGCCTAAATTGGACAAAACACCAACTCTTCCAACCGGAGTGAATCATCTCGGTTGGGAATTCCAAGTTGAGCAAGACATCAACTTCGTCAACCGGAACACCCGTCACGGCAATAAATCCTAAGTTGAACAAATCACCAACTCTTCATCAAACCGGATAAATTATCTCGGTTGAGATTGCCTAAGTTGGACAAAACACCAACTCTTCCAACCGGAGTATATCATCTCAGTTTTTACATTAAAACAACAATTTGAAATGCCAAAACAAAGTCACTTCTATATATTGACAAAAAGAATTACATTATGAAGTGCAAGCCAAAAAATTCCTTTGCACAAAAAAGAAAGCTAAAGCTAGAAATAATACAGTTTGAGGTTGGCCACATTCCATGGCCGAGGTATTGCTCTTCCCTCCAGATCCTCCAAGTGGTGAGCCCCCTTGCCCGCCAGACCAGTGATCTTGTAGGGTCCTTCCCAATTTGCCCCTAGTTTGCCTTCACCTAGCACCAGGGTATTGCCCATAACTTTCCTCACAACCCAATCACCAACTTTGATTGGTCTAGGGTGCACCGTTTTGTTGTATTTCTTTGAGAGCTCTTGTTGGTAGGCGGCCACGTGGATGAGGGCCTTCTCCCGACGCTCTTCCACTAGGTCCAGTTCCAGGGCAATAGCCTCGGCGTTCAGCTCGGGTTCAAAACTCTCGCTTTTTAGGGTGGGCATGTCAACTTCCAAAGGTATGACCGCCTTCATGCCATAAGCCAAAGCAAATGGAGTTTTCCCGGTAGATCGCCGCGGGGTTGTTTGGTATGCCTAGAGGACGCTGGGTAATTCCTCAGCCCATTTTCCCTTTGCCTTCTCTAGCCGTTTCTTCAACCCATCCAGAATAGTCTTGTTTGATGCCTCGGCTTGACCATTGGACTGTGGGTAAGCCGGAGTGGAGTTGTAGAATTCAATCTTCAGATCTTCACAAAATCCTCTGAACAGGCGACCATCAAACTGGGTGCCGTTATCAGAGATTAAAATCTTGGGGACGCTAAACCGCGTGACCACATTCTGCCAGACAAACCGCTTCACGTCTTTCTCTTTGATTGTTGCCAAGGGCTCAACTTCAACCCATTTCGTGAAGTAATCTGTGGCTGCAATGAAGAATTTCCGGTTGCCCGATGCTGTTGGAAGTGGCCCCACTATATTTAGCCTCCACATGGCAAGGACTGGTAAGGAGAAGAAGTTCCCTGGCCGGCTGATGAATCTGATGGGTGAATTTCTGGCATTTCTCGCACCTGCGGACATACTTTTGTGCGTCGGCCTGCATGCACGGCCACCAGTAGCCCTGCGATATAGCTCGGTAGGCCAATGACCGGCCTCCTATATGACTGCCACAGATGCCTTCGTGAATTTCGTACAAGAAAGTCTCTACCCTACTCGGGTGCACGCACTTCAGATAAGGACCGATGAAAGACTTTTTATACAACGCTCCAGATGGAGAGAGCCAAAACCGCTTTGACTTTACCCGGACTTTGTGTGCTTCCTTCTTGTCGGTTGGCAGAGTTCGGTCTCTGATAAACAGGATTATGGGGTCCATCCAAGAAGGACCTAGCGCGGTGCAGAGTACATCCGTCTGCTCGGCATCCTCAATACTCGGCCGTGGAAGGAATTCAATTAACAGGGGGTTAGGAGACGTACAATCTACCATTGAAGCAAGGCCGGCCAGCTCATCTGCTCGGCCGTTTTCTTCACGGCCGATCTGTTGAACTTTGATTGCCTGAAACTGCTTGATGTGTTCTCTGACCAGAGCTTGGTACTTTGCCATTCTGTCATCCTTTGCTTCATAAATCCCAGAGACTTAGTTAACCACAAGCTGGGAATCACTATACACCATTAGCTCGGAAGCCTTCATCTGAAGAGTGCTCTTGAGTCCGCCAAAGTGCCCGTGCTTCGACCTCGTTGTTAGATGCTGGGAAGCCAAGGGTGATAGAATGTTCAATGGTGAGGCCATCTGGTGTGATAAGAACAATACCTAGACCGGCACCGTGACGATTCGATGCTCCATCAACGAAAAGTTTCCACATCTCCCCTACAAAGAGTTTCCAACAGTCTGAAGGGTCCTGAGAATTTCGAAGGGTGATTGGACCATGGTTGCTCGGCTGTCCGGTTTCAAGTTCTGCGCTGATTGGTTCCACTTCAACCCCCCTTGGCGATTCGACACCGGACTCAGCAAGTTGATCTATAATGTCCAAGTCCGTAGGCGAATCACCAGGTTGCGGTATTATGTCGGGCGCAGGCTCTGTGCTGGGTGGGTCCATTTCTTCCCCCCGTGGTAATGCGGTACCGAACAAAGTGGATTGGGTAATAATACTCGATTCTGTCATCACATCACTGGTCGGTGGAATTGTAAAAACTGAGGGCACTTCGGTGGAGCGCACAAATTCCGCGACGCCAACTCTACCAAGTTGTATCTCGGGCAGGCTTGCATTCTTTTCATCTGCCGCGGCAATATCGACCGGGCACACCGGATGAGTTCCAGATGAGAATTCTGCAACAAAATCGGCAAAAGCCTAGGCCTTAATGGCTGTGCGCGGCTGAAACTTCACATCAAATTGTCTCAATTCGATCGCCCACTTGAGAATTCGTCCAGAGAAGTCCGCCCGTTCAAACAAGGCCTTAAGAGGAAACTCAGTCAGTACAATGATGGTATGGGCATGGAAATAGTGCGCCAACTTCCTTGAAGCCATCATCAATGCCAACGCAAGCTTTTCCAACGGCAAGTACCTCGCCTTTGCTGGCAGCAAGGTTTTACTGACGTAGAAGATTGGGAGGTGCTTAATTTCTTCAGCACGGACTAGCACCGCACTGACTGCATGTTGCGAGACGGCAAGGTAGAGGTAGAGTTCCTCGCCTGTCTTAGGTGTAACTAATAGTGGCGGAGAAAACAGATATTCCTTGAGCTCGGCCAAAGCCCGGTCACACTCTTCGTCCCACGAGAACTTCGATTTCAATGCCTGAAAGAATGGATGGCAGCGATCTGATGACCGACTTATGAATCGATTAAGCGTGGCGCCATTAGGCCAGATCTTACGTCCTTTGCCGAATTGCTTCAACTCTTACTGCGGCTCTGATCTGAGTAGGGTTTGCTTCGATGCCTCGGTTTGTGACTAGGAATCCCAAAAAAATTTCGGATCCCACGCCAAAGGCACACTTAGACGCATTCAGGCGTAGGTTGTGCTTCTTGAGAATGGCAAACATCTTGGCCAAGTCGAACAAGTGATCTACTTCATGTCGGCTTTTTACCACCATATCGTTGATGTAAGCCTCCATTGTCCGGCCAAGCAAAGGAGCAAACATCTTGGTGACCATTCTCTGAAAGGTTGCCCCGGCGTTCTTCAAACTAAAAGGCATGACTCGGTAGCAGAAGAGTCCCCTTGGAGTTGTGAAGGAGGTAATCTCTCGGTCAGGCCCATGTATGGCAATTTGATGGTAGCCACGATAGGCGTCCAGGAAACTGAGCCTGTTGTGTCCAGCCGTCAAGTCCACAGGCTGGTCAATTTGCGGCAAGGGGAAGCTATCTTTCGGACACGCTCGGTTGACTGTCTTGTAATCGACACAAACTCGCCACTTCCCATTCTTCTTAGGTACCACAACTGTGTTGGAAATCCACCGGGGGTAGTGCACTTCCTGAATTGCTCGCGCCTCAAGCAAATTCTTCACTTCCTCTGCAACTACCTCGGCGTGATGCAGCGCCGATCTCCTTGTTCGCTGAATAACTGGCTTTGCTCCGGGGAAGACATTGAGGTGATGGCAGATGAAACTTGGATCGAGGCCGGGCATGTCGTAAGGCGACCATGCGAAGACTTCGATGTTGGCCATCAAAAACTCAACCATCTCGGTCCTCTCTTGGGCAGTAAGGCTGGAACCGAGCAGGAAGAACTTATCCGGCCGCTCCATATCAATTCGCACCTCAACCAAGTCCTCCACAGCTTTGTCCTCTGCCTTAGTGCCCACATCCTCCAGAACTCCTCGGTCTTCTGGTCCTTCTATCATTTGCACGAAGCCTTTGGCAGCCCTGCTGCCGTTCACTGCCACGAAGCACTGTTTGGACATGACTTGATCTCCCCAGATCTCCTCGATTGTCCCCATAACCGAGGGGAATCTCATCACCTGATGGTAGGTCGACGCTACTGCTTGCATAGTGTGAAGCCATCTCCTTCCAAGGATTAGATTGTAAGTAGAAGGAACTTGTAGCACCCAGAACTCCACTTGCTTGACCACGGATCCCGCTTTGACCGGCAGGATAATCTTTCCCAAAGGCCACTTCGGTTCTGAGTTGAAACCAACCAGTGGCGAAGTCGCCGGAGCCAAGTTTGTCTCCCGGAGTTTGAGCTGTTTGAACGCGTCATAATACATGATCTCAACTGAACTTCCCTGATCGATTAAGATCCGTTTGACATCAAATTCTTTGACGCAGAGTGTCACTACTAGGGCATCATTATGCGGCGTCTGGATACGCTCTAGATCCCTTGAGGTGAAACTAATCACATCTTTCTCTTCGATCTTCCCCCTCTTGATGGTAGGCTGTACCGACAAAACCTCCCTCATATGTTCTGCCTTCTTGATCATACCCCGAAGTTCGCAAAATCGCTCCGGCTCTACTATGCCGTGGATGACATTGATAACTCCTTGTGGTGGCGCATCTCGGTCATCCTGTCCCCTGGGATCAACCGAAGCCTGATTCGCCTTTACGCCCCCATCAATGTAAAGGTCTAGGTGCCTGGCCGCGACCAGCTCTTCGAGATGTTGCCTCAAAGGCAAACAATCCTCAGTCCGGTGGTCTCTCTCCCAGTGGAATGTGCAACGATACCGCGGATTGTAGCCCTTCTGTCCATCGCCCAACTTAACAGGAAACCGGACATACTCCTCGTCTCGGATTTCACTAAGTATGCGATAGATTGAAATCTTAAAGACCGTGGTTATGCCAGTCCTTGCTTTCAACCTCCTGTTTGCATCCGCTACATCATCTCGGGGGTAGTCATCCCGGTCATTCCGACGTCCTCTACCCCGATTCTTACGATTCGAGCCACGATGCGATTCCTCTTTCGGTCACTTGGCGGCGGACTCTTGCCCAACTGCGTGCACTTTGCCTGCTGTCTTCTTGTCTGTTACTATTGGAGTTGCCTTCATGGTAAAAGTTGACGCATCATCCTCAACTCGGATGTGCTCATTGATCTTATTTGCATGAGTCATCCCATGGACGTTGGGCGATGCATGGTGGCGAAGTCCCGCGATCTATGTCCAAGGAGACCACGCTTGTACTGAGTGATTGCAAGGTTGACCAGGTAATCCAGGATCTCGTTGAAGGTCTCCCAATATCTGGAGTTGTACGCCTTCAATGTGTCGCACGGTTCCATCTTGACACTCAGTAAGTGATCCACTTCCTTTGGTGTCTTGGTGTTAGTTTTGAAGCGCGTCACGAAGGCTTCGGCCAACTGATGCCACCTCTCTATACTTCCCTCCGGCAGCCTCTCAAACCACTTCAAGCCCAGTTCGCCCAAACTTGACGGAAAAATGAGGCACATAAGAGCATCATTCTGTCTATGTCCAGCCATGACCTGTCGGAAATGACTTACATGCATGTAAGGATCGGTCTTCCCGTCGTACAATGTGAACTTTGGCTGGTGGAAGCCCGACGGCAGAGGTGTTGTTTCTATTTCCAAGGAGAAAGGGGTGGCGCTCAACCTTGCCAAGTCGGAATCCACCAGAAGTGGCGCTGCTTGGCGAGGTGGAGGCATTCCGACCTCCTTGCTGACATGAACCCCGTAGGATAACCGCTGGAACGCCGGTATCCTCTGAGACTCCCGCCGGCGAGCCCATTCCTTCAGGACTGCCTGCAAATCTTCTGATCGAGCAGAATAGGTGTACCTCGACGTCGTCGCCGGACGCGAGGGCTGGTAAGTACTATCTTGCGTGCTGGACTTCTCTGCGCGCACATCGGAATCACCAACCTGGTAACTTCTGGTAATGGAGATGGACGGAATGTGTCGCTGACTCTGACTACCTGAACGGCGGGGTTGGGTGCGCTCACCGTGGTCGCCCACTCCAGCTACACCCTTCCCTTTGACATGCCGCTTCAACTCCTCCATCTCTGTCGCCATTCGCCGGATAACGGCATCCTGGTCCTTCAACTTGCTTTCCAGATGTCTGGAGTGTGAGTCTCTCCGCCGCCGATGACCTTCTGGACTCCGTGAATGACCATAACTCCTCCCGCGCTTATCCCGTACGTCTCCTGACTGTCTTCCTGGGAATGTCTCCAGGTCCTCCATCGGAGAGATGGTGGGAGGTCCCTCTCTATGTCTGCTCGACTCCGGAGTGACTCCGTCGATGGTGGACACTTGAATCTCCTCGTTGTTCGCCATAAAAGGCGATCAGATGAGCTTCGGAAGACAAGGTTTTATCTACACATTCCCACAGACAGTGCCAATTGTACGGGGAGCAAATATTCCGACGAGCTCGTACTCCTTTCTTCCAAGCTCCGTTTCTGTCCGATCACCTGAAAGCACAACGGCGGTGAGCTACCCGGTGGTGTGTGGCCGGAAAACCCCTCCGACGATCAAGTTAGTACACACCTTGGGATAGCAAGAGAGAAAGGAGAATGTTTGAGTGTAAGAATGTCTTACAAAATGTTTATCTGTCCCGTATGGGGGGGCAGACATGCGCATATACCTTTCTGCATCCCAAACCTGCTCCCAATGGTCTCTCAACACGTGGCTCTGCTATCCCATCCGTCAGCACAAATCCTGCTGAGCATCACTTAATCTCAACTGCCTGCTCACTCTACTGGGAGCTCGGCCGTACCATCTCGTCCGCCTCGTCAGTGTCAGGTGCTTCATGTCCAAGCACTCCACTGGCTAAGCTCAATGAGGACCGGGCTAGGCAACATCTTGGCAAAGCCGAGCTCAGGACAGCTCGTGCTTAACTGTGGTCGGCCTTCCTGCCGAGCAAACAGGTACCTCGGCTGACCACGCCTTTCCGGGCGCCGGTCACTTAACTTGACTGGCTTCGCCTCCGCCAAACATGTAGCTTGGTCCAACCGAACGTTGCCTTAACCGAGCAACTTCTTCCCAAACTGGGCCACACATCCTTAGCCCAAAAACTCTGTCCGGCCCAGTACCAGATCATTAATCTCCCTCTCAAATGCAGTGAATTAAAGTTAATTAGTAGCTATGAATCAAAAAAAAAAAAGTTAATTAGTAGCAAGAGGTGCAGTGAATGCTACTCTCAAGAAATTGTAGGTCTTGAGATAATAAAATTGTGGGTAATTAATTCATGTAATTCTAATTCTAATTTTTAATATTATTGAGTTTATGTAATTTGTAGACTTAGTAGTTGTTTGGTATGTATTAAAATAGCATATATTATTTTAGCATATTATCCTATTTTGGTCACAATCACCTTATTTAAGTTATATCACGTCTCCACCACATCATTTTAAATCAAAATTATATTTTACGTTTTTTCATAAAAAGTCAAAAATTATAATATAGCATTTCCCAAACAATCCATTAGTACTTGTTTAGTATCATCTAAAAAAGATTAAAAAAAATCAAAAAGTTGATAAAAAATCAAAAAATCACTAAAAAAAGTAAAAAAGTTTTTACTATTCACAATGTTTGGACGGAAAATGGGACTAAGTTCTCATAGGGCAAAAAACATGCACAGTTCACAGCTGTTTAAGAAAAAAAAGTCAAACAATGCACCAGTACAGCTCAGTGCATTGTAAGAGGGGAAGTGACAAGTGCTTAGTACATTGTCAGAAGGGTAAGAAGGTAATTTTGATATTTCATACAATATTTTAATACATATTTTTTTTATAAAAAATTAAAAAATTATTCTAAATAATTATATTTTTTTCTCTACTTTTTTAATTAAAAAATATACTTATCTAATTCATCCTAAAAAACTTCATACTAGAGTTTTGACCTGTAGAAGTTGTTAACAGACTATGGAAAAACGACAATGCTACGTAACTCAAATTTTGTGGCTTAAATGGCCAAAACGACGTCGTTTTGAGTACAAAATAACATAAAAATGACCAAAATTACGTCGTTTTAGCTATTTGAGCCACTTTTAAGCCACAAAATTTGAATTACGAGACATTTTTCATGAAAAATAACTGTTCAATAATATAATAAAAAAATTATTAAATTATGAAAAAGTATAATAAATTATGAAAAAGTATAATATTTTAATTATTAAACTATATAAATTTTTCAATTCCCCCTCCCCCATCCTGTTATTCTTCCAAGACAATTTACTAAAAATTTGATGTGACAACAAATGATTTTGTCCAAAAACAAAGTCAAATTTGACCTAAAAGTTTGATTTGCCATTTTATTTTATTTTTTATTTTTTAATGGTTTTAGTTCATTATCATGAGTCGGGGTCCTCTCTAGCTTCTCTCTCCGACTCATCTTGCGGGCAACGAATTAAATTGAGCCACGTCACCTGCAAATATATAAACGGCTTAAATTGATTACTTAAAAAAAAAAAAAAAAAAAAAGAGGGAAAGTACTCTCACTAACACACACACTCTCAATCTATCCCTTTCTCTCTCTCAATCCTTTTTCACTGACCCATCACAGCGCGCGCGCACTCACTTTTCTCTCTCTCTCTCTCTCTCTCTCTATCACATTTACCAAAAAAAATTAAAATCACACTCTCTCTCCATATCACATTTTTAATAAAAAATAAAACAAAATTATTTTAATCTTTTTGATTTTATTTTCATAATATATATATATATAATTTTTAATATAAAATTTTAATTTTTATAAAATTAATATCATTGTAACTATACTTTTAAAATAAGATTAATATTAAATATATTTGATAAAATTTTAAAATAAATAAAAAGTAATTACTATGTTTAGTTATACTTTCAAAGTATTATTTTTAAAATATAAAAATTATTTTGATGAAATAAAACACACAAAAAACATATATTTTTTAAATTGTAAAAGATAATCTTCATTCCAAAAAAAATATATGAAAATTAAACTCGTTTGGTTAACAAAATTAAATTAAAAGTCATTATTTTCATATTTTTTCTAAAAAATTTAATATTAGTCTTATTTTAAAAATATATTTTCATTAAATAAGTCATTATTTTCATATATAAAAAATTTAAAAATAATAATTTAAAAGCATAACTAGGCGTAGTAATTCTTTTTATTTATTTTAAATTTTTATTAAATATATTTAATATTAGTCTTATTTTAAAAGTATATTTTCAATGATATTAATTTTATAAAAATTAAAATCTTATATTAAAAATTTTATATATATATATATATATATATATATGTACGGGAAAGAAATACACCTTCTCGTATAATCCTGTTGATCAAGTCTGCGTTCCTCGTACGACGCTGCTCCACCACTGAAAGTACGTGAGCTAGTGAGGTATGTGCGAAACCTCTCCGATGCCTAAGTCGAGAAGCAAGACAGGAAGGCAAAAGCTCAATGTATTCAGGGAGCAAAAGTTGCATTACCTCTCCAAAGGTGATATTGGTGAGCTTATATAGGTTTCGCGTGGCACAATCCTGGTAGGACTCTTATTCCTCCATGTGCAGAGTCCTCCTAGGATTACTCCTCCTTACGTAGAGTCCCCCTAAGACTCATACTCTTGGAAGATAATGCTTATCCTACAACACCCTCCTCACTACCTTAACCAAGTGAGATGGTTCTTCTTATGGCCGAACTACTTTCAGGACCGAAGTAACAATTACTTCCGCCCTCATTTTACTCTCCTTTACCTCGGCTTCCCATACAAAGACCGAGCTATCCATAAGGGAATTAAAACCGAACTTTCTGCAAACCATAGCTTACTTCGGTCTCTCACATGCTACAACCGAAGTAACCTATAATTCGACCATGACCTTCCTATCTCTTACCTCGGCTTCTCCATGTTACGACCGAGCTAACCATAAGAGAATCGGTAGAACTTCTGGCGTGCCACACCGGTCTAACTGCGGACAAACCGGTGTCAATCGCGACGGTCTTATTCAACGAACCGAACTACCAACACGCTTTACTAACAAAGTAAACTTAAGACCCTTGGCGAACCGAACTGGAGTAACTTTCAAGGCTACTTCTCCAAACCGAAGTAGCTCACTGGGTCATTCTACCCCAAACCGGAGTAACTTTCACTATGGCCCATAACGGCCCAATACCCAGCTCGGCCCAATTTGCGTATAAATTGCCCTCTCAATATATATTATGAAAATAAAATCAAAAAGATTAAAATAGTTTTTTGATTTTTTATTAAAAATGTGATATAGAGAGAGTGTGATTTTAATTTTTTTTGGTTAGAAATGTTATAGAGAGAGAAAGAGAGAGAGTGCTGTGATGTATCAGTGAGAAAGGACGGAGAGAGAGAAAGGGACAGATTGAGGAGTCCGGATCCTCTCCAGCGTGAATCCCCGTCTGGTCCTCCGAGTGATGGCTCAGATGAAGCCACGTTACCCTACAAGAAATGCATGATTCAGATTTGTTTCTTTAAACAAAAAAAATTCAAAATATACCACACTGAATCATTTCCTTTTTCTCTGACCATTCTCTCTCTCCCTCACTGCACGCACACATCCCACCACTCTCTCTCTCTCTCTTCTAATAAAAAATTTAAAAAATTATTTTAATCTTTTTTATTTTATTTTCATAATATATAATTTTTAATATAAAATTTTAATTTTATAACATTAATATCATTAAAAATATACCTTTAAAATGAGATTAATATTAAATATATTTAATAAAAATTTAAAATAAATAAAAACTAATTACGATGTTTAGTTATGTTTTCAAATTATTATTTTTTAAATATAAAAATTAATTTGATGAAATCAACACACAAAAATCATATATTTTTGAAATTCTCAAAAACAATCTTTATTCTAAAAAAAAACATATAAAAATAATGACTTTTAATTTAATTTTATTAACCAAACGGATTTATAATTTTTTGTAAACGAAATAAAAAAATTCTATATTTGATTTACACCTATGCATAGATTGAATGAAGATTATTTTCATATATGTAAAATAAAAAAATTTACATCTATGCACAAAAGTCATTATTTTTATATTTTTTTTTTGGAATGAAGATTATTATTGAGAATTTTAAAAATATATGATTTTTGTGTGTTTATTTTTATCAAAATAATTTTATATTTTAAAAATAATACTTTGAGCATAACTAATATAGTAATTACTTTTTATTTATTTTAAATTTTTATTAAATATATTTAATATTAGTCTTATTTTAAAAGTATATTTTTAATGATATTAATTTTATAAAAAAGAAAATTTTATATTAAAAATTATATATTATGAAAATAAAATGAAAAAGATTAAAATAATTTTTTATTTTTATTAAAAATGTGATAGAGAGAGAGTATGTGTGATTTTAACTTTTTGTTAGAAATGAGAGAGAGAGAGAGAGAGAGAGAGAGAGAGAGAGAGAGAGTGTGTGTGTGTGTGAGTGAGTGTGTGTGTCAGTGAGGAAGGGACGGAGTGAGCGTGTGTGCTGTGAGTGTAGTGTATTTCTTCTTCTTTTTTTAAATAAATAAATCTAAGCCGTGTGTTTATTTATAGGTAACGTGGCTTTTTCTGAACCGTCGCCCGGAGCACCGGACGAGATTCACGTTGGAGGATTTGGACTCAGTTGAGAGTGAGAGTGTGTGTGTGTGTGTGTGCAGTGAGTGTTTGTGTTAGTGAGAGTATGTATTTTATTTTATTTTTAAAGTAATCAATCTAAGCCGTTTATTTATTTTTCAGTGGTGGCTCTATCTCGAGCCGTTGCTCGGAAGATGAGCCGGAGAGAGAAGTTGGAGAGGTTAGGACTCCATTATCATAGGAGTGTTTTATAAGGTCTCAAGTCAAGTTATTTAATTCACTTTTGAAGATACTTTTAGGCTCTTTATGAAATAAATATTTTTTTATAATATTGAATGATAATTTTATTTTAAATATATTTTATTATATTTTTAATTAATCAAATATAAAAATTAATATTTTAAGAGAATAATAGTTTAATTCCATTTCATTCAAGTGCGCACTATTTTAAGAAAAAAAATACAAAAATTAACATAAAGTCTACATGGATTAGTATTGAATTAAATTAGATTAGATTAGATGAGGAGATTGATTGATTCTCCCAGTTAAGAAGCAAGAATATAATTCACCTAGTTGTTGATAAGACACACATCATTGTCAAATATTAGGATGCGACAACTACCAATGAGCAAGGATCCTCGGTCGCCCTTTTCAGCGGCCGTCCCAACAGCCCCCTAAAAGGACGTCGTTTTGGGAGTTTTTTCCTCTTTTTTTTTTTTTTTTTTCTTTTCTTCTTCCTTGTTCGAATAGAATAGAGAGAGAGGAGGAGGGAAGAAGAGAGGAAGGAAGGAGAAAAGAGGGAGTCGGGTGGGCGACTGGAGGGGCCATAACAGTGGGGGAGGAGGAGGAGAGGAGGAGGCGGAGGAGGCAGCGGTCTGGCGGTTGCTGCTGACAGTGCACCAGGCGACAATCGGACGGTTGCGACGGCCGACGGCGAGGCGATGAGCTACAACAGCGAGCTCGCTCCTCCCCCTCCCTCCTCCCTCTTCTCCCCCTCCCCTCCCCTTTGGTTTCGAAGAAAGAGAAAGCAAGAACGAAAAAAAAAAAAACCACCCCAAAACGACGTCGTTTTGGGGGGCTGCCGGGTAGGACGGCCGATGATCCAAATTCAACTACCAATTGCCCAAAAGCTACCCCTATTCGTCCCTCAATGATAAAATGAACTTGTACACACTTTACTCGAAAAATAATTAGTTTATTGGATTTGAATTTGTCTAAATTATTTAAATTATGAAAGTTAGAGGACCGATTGAGCGATTTTTTGAAAAATTGTCTAGATAACTGACGTTAACTTTATTCACTGTGATTGTTACTTTTATCAATTATGACTTTTACTTTTGTCAATCAACGTGTGACCGGTATTCTTTCGGATGACCGTTGTGTCAATCAATATGCACAAATTTAAATAATTCAAGCGAGTTCAAATTCGATGAATGTAATATTATTATTTTACTAAATATTTTTTTCCTTTTGTGTGTAATCTATGGTCCTATTTGTGAAGAGTTTTTTTGGCTAAAATAATTAATAAAGATAAAAAATAAAATAAAATAAAATATTTAATAAGATAAAATTTCACATCATTCGCATCAATCGATCACTTTTTCTATTACATCTATCTAATTTAAATACAATAAATTTCATAAATAATCTCACACAACTTTTTTTTATCTCATAAAATAGTTAAAAAACTAATTAAAATAGTTAAGTTTCCAAACGAGACCAACATAACATGATTTGTTTAAATATGTGCATTTCATATTCAGAAAATATAATAACTCTATTTAAAGTGATAAATTTTATTATTTTACATCAATAAAAATATAATGTATGAACAAAATTAAACACAACAATGTCAAACCCTGAATGTATGACTCATTCTCCTATCAAATAAATTTTAGGATAAATTACTATCTTTTGTTTTTATTCAGATTTTTTTTTTATTATTTAAATTTCTCATCTTTTAATTATATTAAGTTCGTTCTTAGACTTACATATTTGTTTCATTGTAATCTGAACCTCACTCACTTTTATAAAATGAATGTGAGCACATTTAAGGGTATTAATGAAAAAAAAAACAAAATTATATTTGAACCCCTTGATTTTTACTCAAATTCATATTTTGTCTTTCATGTTTTACTTTTTATTTCAATTTTAAACAGGCAAGTGAAGAGAAGATTACATTAAAACTTAGGGTAAACTATCAATAGATTCTAATAGTTGGATTTAATTCTGATTAAGTCCTATTGAAAATAAGTCATAATAAAATCGTCGCTAAAAATAATTTTTTATGATAATTTTTTGTATATATTGTTAAAAATTGACAATTAGTGACTTTTTTTGTCACAATTTTTATAAATTATCACTAAAACTTATAATTAGTGACATTTTTTATGACAATTTTTGAATTGTCACTAAAAATTAACAATTAGTGATGCTTTTTTGATAATGTTTAACGAAAAACACTATTAAGTCTCACATGGCCTATTAGATAATAAGCCTATATATTAGAACTTATACGTAAATTCTCCTAAAACTTAAGCTGAAATCTAAGGACTAGATATTGAAATTAAACGGAAAAGAATCGAAATAAAAATTACAGAGTGAAAAGTACAATTTAATTTTGAAGAATATTATATGGGTTGAGCTTATCTCAAGTTTAAATTTAAACTTGAGATAACTATTCAGGCTTGTGAGGTCCACTATAAATTCCGTTTCAATTATCTAAACAATTCATTTTGTAGAGCCCTCCGTGTATATCATCTAAAAAAAAAAAAGGTTAAATCAATCAAATAATTATAGCATTTTCTTTTTATTGTGTTTATATTCAAAATATATATATATATCACAAATGTGTTTTTAAAAATAAACCATCTACTTTTTTGTTAGACAAATGCGATAAAATGCAATTATATATATATATTTGATCGACTTACTTTTTCTCATAAATGATACATAAAAAAATCTTACAAAATAAAAAATTTAAATAATTATAAATAAATAAAAAACATGATAAAACATATGAACCAAACAATTCTCTCAAGTTTGAAAGCCCAACCATGTTATGGTCTACAACTACCACACTTCAGTGGTTGTTGAGTTTTGAAATCAAATTATTTGGTAGAACTATCAGAATTGGGTACCTTAGATCATATCATCCACAGCTACCACAGTTTCACTGGTTGTTGTGTTGCGTTGAGTTATGAAATCAAATTATTTGGTAGAAGTGTCAGAATTGGGGTCCTAAATAGATATTTTTATGCTGTATTTGATTTTGGATTTGTGAAAAGAAAGAGAGAGAATTACTTATACATACTCATTTTTTAATATGTAACTAAAAGACCATTGACAATTTTACCAATATCTTCCGCAACTCATATTTCCACTCAAGGCATTGGTAATGATTATTCTGACACATGTCAAGGAATAAACCTCAATAATTTATAACAAAAAATAAAAACACACAAAAGTCATGTGACACTGATAAAAAAAACAGATTACCAACATCTCAAGCAAACCTTATCGTTCCAGCTCAAAAGCAATCGTTCCAACCCAAAAGTGACAAAGGCAAATTACACCTTATCTCTTCAGACTTCAAATTATTTCAAATTCGTCTTCCCAACTCTATACCAGCAGACCCTTTCTCCATGAAGAGGCAGGCTTCCAATATCGCAAGTTTTTCTTGCTATTAGAAATGTCAGTGTGAAAAGTGTAAGTGTGAGCAGTAGTAATTTTAAGGGTCGTGTATGATTTGTGTATGATTTGTCCAATTTGTTTCTACGCCTGTGAACCTGTGTAAGTTAAATAAATGTAATTTTTGTTTTTTTAGATTAAAAAATTGAGAAAAAAATATATGAATGTTTAGGTTAATTTTTTGACTTTTTATGAAAAAATGTGTATTAAAAAATTGTATAAAGAAGTGTGTAGAAGAAAATTAGAAATGTGGGTTGGCAGGCGTACAATCTGTGCAATTGAATTGATGGTAATAAATTATTGCCCAATGTTTGGGCATTACACTGAACGGTTTTGTTCGGCCCGTGGGGGCCATTACGGGTCCCATTTTGATAATCTGAACCGTCAATGTGTAGAACTCATCGAGTACTACATGCTTACAACAAATCACATTGATCGGATATCGATAGTTTTCTGATCAGATTTGTTTTTTTTTAATCGTTAACTATAACACCATCTATTTTTTTTTATACAAAATTGATTTGATCATATAGTTATCGATATCCAATCAACGTGATTTTTAACAGGCATATAGTACTCGATGAGTTCTACACATTGAACTGTTCAGATTATCAAAATGGTACCCGTGATGGGCCCCCACGAACTGAACAACAGTTTGTTCAATTGCACCAAATTTGATCAGATTGATTGCTTACATCACTGAGTTGTACTTGGCTTGAAAAATTAATTTTTTATTTTTTTGTCAATAGTGATAATTTTTTAAGTTTTTAAGTAACTTTTTGACTTTTTAATTTTTTTGAGAATTGCCAATATAAATATAAGTATGATGTTTATTTAATATGTTTTTAATTTTTGATATTCGTACTGAAATCAATGATAGAGGAAGAACCAAATCAGTTAAGAGTACTATTATCAATTACTTACAGTCAGTCTATTATTATTATAGTCAAAGAACTTCTACCTTTAAAAACTAATCAAGACTGAACAAATTTCTGTAAAACATCTCCAAAAACAATTACAATCTTTAATCTTGATCTTCTCCTAACCCAATAAAAAGAGAAAAAGAAAATTAACTTATACTTCTTTTTATTTTCCAATTTATTTTCTCATTTTTTTTATTCACGAATTCCTATAAAAATTTAATATTCAAATATTACCTTGAAATGGTTTTGACATCAAGAAGACATTTGTTGGTGTCACGGTATTTACTTGACATCCTTTGTTTAGTGTGACACTAACGAATCCAGATCATTTATAGTGAATTGTCTAGAATGTATCTTATAGTGTTTCAAAATGTCTAAAATGTCAATTTTAAATATTACAAGATATACTACCCACAATAAACTATAAAAGTTTCATGCTGTACACCTCAAATTGAGTTTCTTTTTTTTTTTTTTTTTTTTTTATTCACAAATTGAGTTTTGGTGTTATCATCCACTTTAACTTTTTTTTTTTTTTTTTTTTACGGACTCGCATATTTACACTGACAAATTTACCATATTTATACTTACAATTATATGACATGAGAGTTAAACACACTATCATTAAATGTGTAACAAACTAAAAATTACCACATCATTGTGAGTAAAATTATGAATAATTTTTTAGTCTCAAACATTTTCCTTCAAAAAATTGGAGTTACTGTTAGTTGTTTCTTCCACAACCGACTGGCTAGTCCACCCCCTATGTGAGGAAAGATTAAAAAAATGTAGAAAGGCGAGGACTGGAGATTTGCAATATTAAAGACTTTAAACAATGAAAGACTTCTCTCCCCTCTAATTTACTACGTTCAATTTATCAAAAACAATTAATAATTATAAAAATATATGATACTATTATTTTATATTTAAATCATGAATTTAAGTAGAAATTTAATGAAGAGTTGAGAAAATGTCCACATCTAAGAGCCATCCGCTGGATCATCACTGCTGCTGGAGTCCAAGTATCCTGAATCTCCACATCTAATGTGAAGACTTCATGACACAAAAATGTCCACGGGAAAACCTGGAGGATGAATTTGCAGAAAAATTACAAAAATACAAACCCTTTTCAATAGTAGATTAGACTGGAAATAGCTTTCAAATTTGAGTCAAGATCCCCGACAGTGTTGGAAGAAAACCAGAAAGAAACTAACACACAAAATCCTTAATGATAACCAATGGCCCAAAATGGAATTGTTGGAAGACAAAATACTATCAGCCAAGGCCAGTGGCCCAAAAGTGGGGAGCTAAGAGCCAGTTTCCTAATTGGTACAAGCATCTCTCTTCAAATTCTTTCTAATTTTCCACATATTTTCACTTGGATTTTTTTTCCCTTTCTATTCCTTTCCACAACACAAACAGAATAACATTGTAAAAACTCCCACGGGCAGGCAAAGACTTCAGAAACCATTGTTTGCAATAAATAATTTTTTTTTAAAAAAATGCTGGTTAAATACTTAAACCTCAACACCAATTAGAACAATACATACACCTACCCATTCAAAGTTTAGGTAGTTGACTGAAGTATCGGCAACTAACACCGAAAGCTAATAGAACAAATTAAGATTCACAATATCTCAGAATCTAGTCCCAATAGCTCAACCAACAAGTCAACCAAATTAATATTTAAAATTTATAACTAAACCAGAAAATAATGGTGGAACAGCTCCACATCAATGACACAAACATAAACTCAAACAAATCCCAAATGCATATTATAAGTAGAACAATACCATACCCAAAATTATCCAATGATCTCAAATATCTAAAGAATGGCTAAATTCCCTTAGTAACGAACTGACTAGAGATATAACCCAAAAAAGCTACATATTAAGCCGAACGGAAAATTATCCATGATCTCAAATCTAAAAAATGGCCAAATTCCTCAGTAACAAAGATAAAGTAATACCGTCTAAACATTACCCGAAAACACTAAGGATTATACCTCAGTTAGCCTAAGCGGTACCAGATGGCTTAGAGGCTGTAGAGAGTTTGGACCTCCTCTTTGCCAAGCTCTCACTACGACGTTCACGCTGCTCCTTCAACCTGGAAGCAAGAAGCTTCTGATACTCGGCTGCCTCTGACTTGGCTTTTGCAATCCTCTTCTTCTTGTCAGCAATCCTCGCACGTTTCCTCTGAAGTGTCAAGGGAGTAACCAGCCTCTGTATTTTAGGAGCTTTGCTGCACTTCTTCCCTGTGAACCATCAATAATTATTTTTTTTCAACCACCACAAATAACATGGTCTTTTTTTCTTCGTTTTTTTTTATTTTTATTTTTTTTTATTTTTTTTTTAATAATAAGTGATTTGATGACCATCACATGATCTGAGTAAAATTTTCCTTCTTGCTCTTAAATAGAATTTCAGCAGGTGTTCACTTTGTGTTTGTACACTCCAAAACTCACCAAGAAGGGATGAGAAAACTCACCAGATTTGGTTGTGAAAGTTCGACGATATGTGTTGACATACTTCCTGACATCATCCTCCTTTGAAAGGTTAAAGAGCTTCCGAATCTTTGATGCCCTTTTTGGACCTCTCATTCTTGGTTTCTCAATGTCAGTCAGTCCAGGCAGATCACTCTCACCCTTCTTGACAATAACCAAGTTCAAGACTGACAGATCCTGGCTGACTATGCATCCACGAACAGACTTCCTTCTACGTTCTCCATTTCGCCTGCCATATCCCCGGAAGCAAGGTGTACCTATTTAACAGAGTCATTATTTCTACCCAAAAAAAACTTCAGCTAAATATGACATTGTGAGCAGCTGTGCATAACACTTTTAGTTATATACAATGGAGGTAAGAGAGTTTCAAATTCAACCAACCTCGGTGAAGCAAAAGCCGAACACGACCTGGAGTCAGCACTCCCTGCTTCATTGGGAAGCCTTGCTTGTCACAACCTCCCATTATTTTAAATACATAGCCCTTGAATTCCTGCAAAAAAAATGAAGATGCTTACTACTGACAGACATTGTTGTCAAATATAGTGAATGGCTAATCATACAACTCACTTTATTTAACATAATATATAATTCTATATATGTATATACATATAAAAATACACTCATAATATTTAAAATGAAATATATATCAGTAAAGTTAAATTGAATATATTCATATACATAGAAAACCACGTACAATGATTTAACTAATAGATCAAATTGTTTTGGTTGAAACGAGTATCAAGTCCTATAAATCTAATCGCAAATCATACAATTCTAACAACCAGATAGACAAATCCAGATAATAATAAAAACTGCGGTGAAAACAACGGAGAAAAAAAATAGCTAGACTATACCTCACCCAAAGCATCTCCGCTGACCTCTTGAGAGATCCTCTTGTCAAAAAAGGCTCGGCTGCATCATAAAAAGCAATTTTGAGGCAAGACAACAGGTAGAAAACTACATTTTATTGCATGGGTATACAATTTCAACAATAGAAGAAAACACATTAAAACAAAATGTGCTTTATAGACTCCCGGACCTTTTACATGGATTTTCACATAAAGCAACAAAATCATGAACAATTATAATCAACAAAACTATTGTACACAGTAAGAAAAATCATATATCAATAAAAAAAAATGCCCTACACTAACTTCTAAAGATTTTGCATAATTAGTTCATTAGATACAGCTTGAAAAAAACCTAATTTTCCAAATTGAATCCAATATCCCTAAAGACCACACAAAAAACTCCCCTACACATTATATATACATGCACATGCACAAACATGGTTCTCACCCATTAGTAGAAAGATACCATCAATATCTAGTAGGCTAGAAACTAAGGCCTTGACCTTACTACAGTTGCTTTAAAACCTTGTCAAGCATGAAAACATAAAATGAGCATAAAATTACCTGCACAAAAGCGTCTCCACTAGTTGGTTTATGAGTTAATATGCATTTCAATCAAATATCTTTTACACATAAGTAGTCTTGATTCATTAAAACATATTGATAGCATATAATAGGATACTCCTCCATTTCCTAATACTTTAATAATAATGTAGCTCAAAGAGTTCCTAGAGGTTAATTAATGGGAGTTTAATCAACAATACACTTGTTCATTGTTAATGCCAGATCAGGATGTATGAGTGTCATATTGAGCAGAATATAACACACTTGCAACAAATAGCATTTTCAGTGGACATTACATACATGTGTATTACGCAGTTGCAGCAAGCCACCAATTGTGAACTAATAATAGATCATAGTTTTTTCTCTTTTCTTTTTTAGTGTATCATCCAAATATTTGAATCATAAAATTATATCGAGATTAAAGAAAATGGCGCTACCATCAGAGATAATTTTCAGCATCACAACAGTTAAGACAGAACCACTTAAAAATTTAAAGTGTGATTCAAACCCACTAATCCTTGAGAACGAAAATGTTTATTTATCCCGAACGTGCAATACAATCAAAACATAAGAGGTGAATTTGAATTTAGATAAAAATGTAACAGCATTTTCAAAGGATTCCCAACTCAATAATAAACCGACAAAATCTCACAAACCTCACATCTCTGAAAGCATTGAATAATCAGTCAAAAACCCAGAAATCCCACATTCACGTGTCCCTATGTATGCCCATCCAATTCAACCATTTCAAAGATCAAGAAAGATTACATTCAATGCAATATTTTTCAACTGACAGATTAAATTTTCTCAAACAGTGTCAAATATACAATCCTGCTTCAATTCGATTCAACAAATACAACTTTCCAGAAAATTTAGTACAAAATTTGAAGTCAAATCAATCAATAAAGGATAATAAATAAATAAATAAATAAAAGGAGCTCACAGTTTCTGGTCATCGTCGATTTCAAGCTTTTTCTGACATCCAGTGGTCGGATTTGCGATGTTGAACTGAAAACAAAATCAAAAACAAAAACAAAAAACGAAATCTTGTTATAGAACACGAAGAGAGAGAGAGAGAGAGAGAGAGAGAGAGAGAGAGAGATTTAACGGTTTTGCAGATTATACAATTCCAAATTTAGGGTTTTAGTTCCGAAACCTAACCTTCATCTTCGACGGAACGGAGAGTCGGCCGCGGAGATGAAGAAGAAATGGTCCTGCTGCTGCAGCTGATCTTGCTCCGGTTTACCTTCCAGTTGATTAGGGTTTTTGAGGGATGGCTGTGGGGTACTTTATATGGACTACGGTTCTGGGCTCAGAGAAACCTCTACAATGGACCTGGGCTTTAGGCTGACTTGAGCTATATCATGGGCTTTCATTGAAGAAGCCCAATCCCTTCAGCATTGATGATTGTTGACTGGGTGGGAAACATCCAAAATAATATTAAACAAAATTCATGATATTGATAATTGATGTGGTTTGGATTACATTTGAAATTAATTTGATTTATCTATTTTATTTTGGGTAAATTATAAATACATTTTGTTACCTAAAAGACAATTTAAGAAGGGATAAATTAGGTTTTTACAATTAAAAATTAATAATACCCTAATAAAAATTATGACTAGCACAATAGATAAATATAGTTAATGAAATAAAAATAATTAAAATAAGAGTTTAACAACTATATCAGTTAATGATTTTAGCAAAGTGAAAATGTAAAATATAGCTACAGTAATTTAAATAAAATAAAGAGATAAGGGAGAGAGAGGCAAACAAATTTATACTGGTTCGGTTTCAACTAAGCCTACGTCCACTCCTCAAACTTTACTTGAGATTTTCCACCATACTCTAGCTTCACGGGAGTGCTAGCAACCTTTTTACAAATTGAGCAATTCTCTACGAATTTTACACAAATTTTCTAAATCAGGAACACTGAGTGTACTACACTCTTACAAGGTTGAAAATAATGTGTTTTTGCTTTCACAGAAAGTTACAAGAATTATCTCTCAAAGATAGATATAAAAATGAAGCTCTGGTTTTTCTGTAAACCTTACACAAAAAAGATGGGCTTAAAGCTATACATCTCAGTGTATAATTTCTGAAATAGGATGTAAACAAAAATTGAAAAACACTTCTCAGAAAATTTTTCAAAGAATAGATGTGAGTGATTATAGATTAAAGAATATTTTCTAATTTTTTGTAACTTGTTTACATTACAGGCTTTGGTATATATAATGAAACTTATAGCCATTGTACTCTATCATTACTAATTTGAATATCTTCCACTCTATTATTACTAATTTGAATATCTTCCATTTGAACCTTTTGAACTGCTGTTGTGCTGGGTTATTTGAACCTCTGTTTTTGGGTTGTTTGAACTCCTTATTTAATCAAATATTAAATACATTCTAATAACATTTAGGATAAAGGTTTAGGTGAAAATAATGGGACAAAATAAATTTTGATTATATTTTTCTCTTTCAAATAAATAAAATAAATTTTGATTCTATTTTTCTCTTCCAAATAAATTAAAATATAATTAAATAAATCATCAAAATAAATAAGTCTAACAATCTCTCCATTTTTGATGATGGTACACGATGATGTTTTGATTTGATTTTGGAGTAAGAAAAGCTCCCCCTCAAGTCATGCTCTCTAAATTCATTTCTAAAAATATAGGTTAGTACATGTGTAATAAATAAGTTTTAATTAGAAACATGATATGAGACTAAGATATCAAATTATAAATACATAACATCAAATTAGTTTGAAAATAATACTATAATTTGAAAATAATACCATAATACATAACATCATAATTTTCTTCCCCTGTGACATTATCAAAAGGAAACCATAGGTCAGAATCTGCAGGAGGAGGAGGAGGAAGAGAATGATAGTGATAAATGGTATCTATGCAATTCAATAGATATATATGCATACACATACAACTCTTCCGCATCTCTATTTTTCTTTTGATAAACGCGTTTGACATGCGGCCTCACTTTTGCGTCATTGGTTGTAGATCGCCCGAACTCCGCTCCGCGCGCGGGGGCGCGAATTGTAGTTCTAGCTACTACAGTTCAGACTCCTGTCACGGTTCTGAATCTAATCTCACAAAGTGCAATGTAAGACTGATAAATCACCAAAAAGTCTAAATCTGGCAAATCGTTTTGGAAAATCAATCTTAATCAAAAAGCGCCAAACATGGATTATTTTGCCAGATTTCAGAGACGCCATCTAAATATTTTATTTTGGAAAATTTAGGAAACCCTGACTCGTGCCTAAGGCTACGTGTCCGTCATCACCAAAGTTGCCTCGGTTTGAGAACTTGGGTACAAAGGGGGAAGGTCATGAAATGAGCACCCCTGCTCGCCCGATCAAAGGATCGGCCTCTACTGATCATGATATGTTGTTTTTGAAAACACATGTGTTCTTATTCCAGTTTATTAATCTAACTTACTATGTGATGCGCACAGCATACAAGTATAGACTCAATCACTCAATTTGGAATAAATATCTCATGCTTGTTTTTCGAAAATAGTTTGAAGATCCTACATGTAAGTAGGCTAAAGCGCGGATTTGCCACCAAACAAGGTGGGCTTAAAACATGATGATTTGCCACTTCAAGTGGGTTTAAAACTCACATTTTGATGAATTGTTCCAATTCAAGCAATGAAGCCTTCATCCACAGGCATTCATGCAGTTATAGCAGTTAAGCAAATAGCCTCATGGTAAGCATGCTATCATGGCAGTCACTTACACACATGCAAGGATACTAAAGCGTAAACGCTCACAGTATACTCCGAACCAAAATAGAAGCTAGTTAAAAATCATGCATGATCCTAGCTATACAAGATGCCAAATACAACACATGCAAAAATGCAACTAAATGGGCTTAGCTATCTAAGATGGCATATGAATGCAACACTTGATAACATGCTTTGGAACACGTATTCAAGAAAGTGTATTGAAATACAATGCAATTTGAATGATGCGCCGAGCCCGGTGCATGCAAGACGAATGAATGATGCACGTATGCAAAGTATAAGATATGCTAATTGAAATATGCCCTAAACTAACCATAAAAAGCTGATAAGTAAAAGGGAGAAAGAAATGGGATTGGAAGACATACACACACACACGCACCCTTATTACAACAATACGCCATCTCGCAAGAGGGTCCGAATGAATAAGCTAAGCTAAATCTAAGCTAAGCTAGCTAACTAATCTAATAATCTAATTAGACTAATTATTACACAACCGAAATGAATAATAAGCAATTTACTTACTAATTATTACATCACTTAACTAATTAAGAAATTAACTAATTAAATTACAAATTCATGCTAAGCATTAAAGTATGTGAACTAGGCTGCCTCAGCTCTGCCTTGAAGAAGTTGAAGATGCATGCTCGATTCCCGTCCCGAAAAGCTCTCTAAATGCTTTTTAGAGGCTCTGTTTGCAGAGTGTCTTCCAGTTCTTGTAGCTGAAACTTACCAAAACAATGCTGGGGAGTGCACCAGTGGCCTGTCGGCCAAGGATGTGCAGTGCTGACCCCCCTGCCGGCCAATAGTAGGCACTGCCGGCCATAAATGGGAGGGTGCCGACCATCATTGATAGGGTGCCGGCCACTGGTGTGCTGTGACACCAAGCTGCAATAGAGCACAAAATAGAGAAAATTGAGGGTCTCCCTAGAACATGTATGTACTATGTCCCTCCAAATCATCTCAAAACATCAAGAAAGAGGCATAATTAGATCCAAGACCATCAATCAAGCATCGTAATGCGTGATGGCCAAAAATCCAATTTGTACAAACTCAATAAATGCATGACAAACAAGACACTTAGACCATCTCCTTATCATGAGAGATCAAAGGTAATGGAGACCAAGGGAGATTGGCTCATTTTATCACTTCAAGTATGAAATGAACCAATCTTCCTTGTGTTCAATACGACATCTGATTGAACACAATGCAAAGCAAGCAACATGCTCATGCAAACAACATGCTAATCTTGACATGTTAAGATGGCATGCAAGAGACTCTATCATGCAAGCAATGCATGCATGGCATTGTCAAGGGGCCAAGAGCACCAAGGCTAGTGAAGGGAATAATACTATAAGCATGCATCACAATGCTCAAACAACCCAACCAGCTCAAAATAGAGTTACATCATGCCTAAAACAGTGGCAAAACATGCTGAAATGGAAACTCAAAGGACTAGACAAACATGCATACATGTTGAGCCACAAACAAGGCACAGTGGTCAACTCTCAAAGTCATTGAAAGAGTGATACATGGAGTGCAATGGCATATGTTCCAGCACTGAAATGCCATGCTAAATGACTTAAAATCATGCAAACAACCCATGTAATGTATGTTGAAAGACCTAAGCATCAAAGCTAGTGAAGTGAATTACACTAGAGGCATTCAAGACAATGCTCAAATGGCCAAACCAGCCCCAATCAGACCTTATGCATGCCAAAATAGTGGCCAAAATGAACTAAGATGATGGCTTGAAAGGCGAGAAAATGACGCTCATACAATGACTCACAAACAAGGCATAAAGGTACAACTCTCAAGAGCACTTAAAGAGTGAAAAACATGGAAGTGTGACAACACTATATGTTCTGAAATAACATGCCAAATGATGCCAAAACATGTAAATACTTCAAGCCAAGCATGCAAGATACCTCAAAACTCAAAGCTATTCAAGGCTATTGCACTACAAGCATACATAACAAGCATCATACGACCAAGAAGCCTCAAAATAGAGCTAAAGCATGTTAAAATATGAGTAAAAACTTGCTGGAGTAGAACTAAAACATGCTAGAATAATGGGCCAAAACACCAAGTATACTAGGCTAGTGAGCAAGGTTTACACTACAAGTGTAAAAAGCATGGAAGAGGTGACTCAACCAGGCCAAAACAGTGCTATGCCATGCTAAAATAAGGCCAAAAATAAGCTGAGAATAAGCCAATATATGCTAGAAAAACATGCTCAATCATTAGGCCAACAAGGTATGCAACCAAGACAAGGGGAGAGGGGACCACCCCCTCTCATTTTGGACCTCAAAAACACATTTCTACCACTAAAAATCCACTGGATTTCAGTGGCGAAAAGGCCAAACAAAGATGATCTCAAAGGCCTTAAGAGATGGTACAAAGCAAGGCAAAATAAGGCACACAATGAGGTGAAACACCCCCAACACCAAAGAGACCTTAAACAACTATTTGAAATACTTGAAAATAAAGCTTTTTGTAGTTAACAACCAAGCCTAAAACAGCATGCAATGAGGGCTAACATGGTTTACAAAAATATGCCTAAAAGAGAAACATACTCACCCTTGAAGTACCACAGCAAGACAGGTCTTTTTCTGAGCAAAAACCAGCCTTTTGAGTCCAAACAAGACCCTCAGATGCCTCAGCAACAAAGTAATGGTGTTTTACTAGGTGTTGTAGTGCAAAAGTGAAGAGAAAATGCACTTTAAGGCACAAACTAGTACAAATATACAGAAAGAGAGAGAAATATATAGAGAGAGAGAGAGGGGGGGATATGTTTTGCCCTAAAAATGCTGAACCTCTGAAAGGGGAGAGGAGCCTCCCTTTATATAGAGCAATGCAATGCAAAGCTTGTTTAACAAGCTTGAAATGGCCTCCATCCCTCCATGTGTATGGAGGATGGCTCAGTGAAAAATAGCTAGCTCAGAAGATCTAGCACGAAATCTGTTGAAACAAAGTGTCCTGCCGGCCATCAGTGGTGGCCGGCAGTGTCTCATTGATGGCCGGCAGGTTTCATCAATGGCAGACATGACTAAACTCAAGGCTGGAAATGCCAAAAGGTGGCCGACAGTGCCTCACCAGAAGTATGATGAAAGGACCAACACATGGTCCAAAAATGAAGCAGAAAGGACACAGGGTTTGGAAAGATCAAACCTGTGACGTTCCGTCGTGAAATTTGAGTACTCGACGAGCAATCAAAATTGTCACCGGATGTACCTACAAGAACATCCAAGTCTTGAGGACAGTCAAAAATAAGATGTCTACATTGGCCAACAAAAGCAGGCCTCGATTTGTACTCTCCTCGTCTCCCTCTCCCTCCTTGTCTTCTTCTCTTTTTGCCTTCTTCTTAATCACACACTCTTCCATTTTCTTCTTCACCATTCTCTTCTATCTCTTCTTCACCACTCTCTTTTATTTCTTCGCAACTCATTTCTTGTACACCTCTCACCTCTAAACCATAGCTTCCTCATCCCGTCTCCTTACTCTGTTTCCGGACATGAACGATCCCATAAGCTTTGCTGGGCCAAGTGCCCCAGCACCTACTCTTCCTAACTTTCCTATGATGTCGATTGAGCAAATGATGGTAGCTCAATCAGACATTGAAGCCAATCATTTTACATCGACGTCTCAGAGGAGACAAGGATCGCAGCCACAAATTGGCTCACCGATCAGAGAACAGACGATTGAGCTCCATCAGGTCAACGCCTAACTCTCTCTGCTCCAACGCATGTATAAGGATGCACGAGCAAAAATAGGCGCACTGAAGGTCGAAAATAAAGAGCTTAAACGAAAGACCACCTCCATGGCCCAATTTGGAGCAATGTCGTTCTTGGCCTTTGATAGTCAGCTGGGAGTCGTCGCTCTCGACGAAAGCATAGAGGCAGGGCCTTCAAGGTGATAAAAAGAAGAAAAGAGCGGTGGAAGAGGCAAGGAAGTGAGGTCGGCCAATGGCTGGAAAAATGAATGAAGAGTTTTTTTTTAAATGTAAATATTGTTATTTTAAGTTTTTTTTTTTTTTTGTTTTTTTCATTTCAATTTTTGTTTTTATGTATATGTATATATTTTTTAAGCACGGAAGATGAAATTAAAGTGCAGAAAGTAATAAATAAAAATTAAGCCTAATGGCAAAACAAAAAAATTAATGGAAAAGAAAAAATAATAATGGGAAGAAAAGAAAAAAAAATAAACGAAATTAAGTCCAATAGCAAAAATAAAAAAAATCAATGTATGCAAAATTAAATTAAGCTCAAGATGCAGAATAAAAATACATAGTTGTGAATAGCAAACTATTAAGGATAATAAATATATGAAGGACTTGACAATATTCAACTGATAAAATGTTTCCATATCAATGTAGCAATACACATATATTATTTTAACAAAAATTCAAGTTTCACAGTCACAACAAAACATTTTAAGTAGAAATCTACATTCCAAGCTCACCACGAATAAAATTGAAGCGAACCTCGCTTAGGGATTTTGTGAAAATATCCGCCAATTGCTTGTCAGTGTTTACAAATTCAAGTACAATATCCCCTTTTTGAACATGATCTTTTACAAAATGATGTTAAATTTCAATATATTTTGTTTGTGAGTATTGAATCGAATTTTTGCTTAAATTGATGGCACTAGTATTATTACATTTAATAGGGATATGATCATGATGTAAATCAAAATCCTCCAATTATTGTTTCATTTAAAGTATTTGGGCACAGCAACTTCCGAAAGCTATATATTTAGTTTCGGCCATTGATAAAGTAACAAAATTTTACTTTTTGCTAAACCAAGATACTAATGAGTTATTAAGAAACTGACAAGTGCCACTGGTGCTTTTTCTATCAAGTTTGCATCCAGCAAAGTCAGTATCCGAGTAACTAATTAAGTCAAATGCAACACCTTTAGGATAAAACAGTCCCAAATTTTGAGTGCCAACAAGATATCTAAAAATTCTTTTAACAGCACTAAGATGTGATTCCTTAGGATTTGATTGATATCTAGCACACATACAAACACTAAACATAATATCGGGTCTATTTGCAGTTAAATAAAGAAGTGAGCTGATCATACCTCGATATTTTGTTTGATCAATGGACTTACCTTTTTCATCCTTATCTAGCTTAATGGATGTGCTCATAAGTGTTCTAGCTATTTTTTAGTCATACATACCAAACTTTTTGAGTAGTTCTTTTGTGTACTTAGCTTGGTTGATAAAAATTCCTTCCTTACATTGTTTGATTTGAAGTCCAAGGAAATAATTTAGCTCTCCCATCATGCTCATCTCAAACTCACCTTGTATACACTTAGCAAATTCCTTACACAAGGTTTCATTAGTAGCACCAAATATAATGTCATCTACATATATTTGCACAATAAGTAAATCATCATTTTTAGTTTTAACAAAAAGTGTTGTGTCAATCATTCCTCTAGAAAAATTGTTTTCAATAAAAAATTTAATTAATCGTTCATATCATGTACAAGGTGCTTGTTTCAAACCATATAAAGCTTTTAATAGTTTAAAAACATGATTTGAAAAAAGCATGATCTTCAAAACCTAGGGGTTGTTTAACATAAACTTCCTCATTTATAAAATCATTAAGAAAAACACTTTTTACATCCATTTGATAAAGTTTGAAATCTCTAAAACATACAAATGCAAGTAACATGCGAATGGCTTCTAATTTAGCAACCGGAGCAAATGTTTCATCAAAATCAATACCTTCTTCTTAATTGTATTCTTATGCAACAAGTCTAGCCTTGTTTCTTATAATTGTGCTGGATTCATCAAGCTTGTTTCGAAAGATCCAATTGGTTCTGATAATGGTATGATCTTTAAGTTTTGGCACAAGTTCCCACATTTTGTTTCTCTCAAATTGGTTAAGCTCTTCATCCATAGCTATCATTCAATGTTCATCGAATTCAGCTTCTTGAAAGTTTTTAGGCTCAATCTGTGAGAGAAAAGCCAAGTTATTACAAATGTTTCTAAGTGAAGAGCGAGTTTCAATACCTTTTGTAGGGTCACCTAGGATTAAATCCTTAGGGTAATTATGAACAAATTTTCATTCTCTTAGGAAATCATCATTATTTCCTCCTTCTTCTTGAGGTGGGAGAATAGGTTGTTCAATCTCTTTATTCAACTTACATGGTTGGTTCTCTTCTTTGTAGATACTTGAATCTTCCACATTTGGTTCCAAATCTATATTATTACTAACAATTTGCTTTTAAGCAGAGATGTTAGTTTCATCAAATGCGACATATATAGATTCTTCCACAATAAGAGTTCTTTTATTAAAAACACGATAAGCTTTGCTAGTTAAGGAATAGCTAAGAAAAATTGTTTCATCAGATTTTGAATCAAATTTACCTAAGTTATCCTTACCATTATTATGCACAAAACATTTACAACGCAAAACATGCAAGTGACTAATGTTAGGCTTTCTATCATGCCAAAGTTCATAAGGAGTTTTTTTGAGAATAGGTCTAATTAATGCACGATTTAAAATATAGCATGCAGTGTGAACGGCTTCGGTCCAAAAATATTTTAGAAAGATTATTTTCGCAAAGTATTGTTCTACTCATTTCTTCTAAAGTTCTATTATTCTTTTCTACTACACCATTTTGTTGAGGAGTTCTAGGTGCTGAAAAATTATGTCCAATACCATGCTCATTATAAAACAATTCAAATTTTTCATTTTTAAGTTCTCTACCATGGTCAGTTCGAATATTAGTAATAAGAAAGCCTTTTTCATTTTAAATTCTACGACAGAGTTTTGTGAAAGAAGAAAATGTTTCATCTTTGGACGCTAAAAACATAATCCGTGTAAATCTTGAATAATCATCAACAACAACAATACAATAATGTTTACCACCTAGACTAGATGTCCTTGAGGGACCAAATAAATCCATATGCAGTAGTTGTAAAGGTCTAGTTGTGAAAATATGAGATTTTGATTTAAACGATGTTTTAGTTTGTTTTCCTTGTTGACAAGCACTACAAAGATGATCTTTTTCAAATTTAATTTTGGAAGTCCAATGACCAAATCCTTTCTTAAAAGTTTAGTAATTAAATCCATATGAGTATGACCAAGTCTTCTATGCCATAACCAACTATTTTCATTATTAACATATAAACATTTAACATCACTAGCATAGCGATCATTAAGATGAAAAACATAAACATTATCATGGTGATTACCAACGAATAAAGCTTTATGATCATTTGTGCTTTCAATTGTGCAATATGATTTATCAAAAATAACTTGATTACCTTTATCACATAATTGACTAATACTGAGTAGGTTATGCTTAAGTCTATCAACAAGTAAAACATTTTCAATAGTAGGGTTAGGAGAAATACTGATGCTACCAATACTGATGATTTTTCCTTTCTTATTGTCTCCAAAAGTAACAAATCCTCCATCTTTGGATAATAATTTAGTAAAGAAGGATTTATCTCCGGTCATATGTCTGAAACATCCACTATCAAGGTACAACTTTCCTTTTTTAGCTTTAAACTTAAAGCAAATCTACAAGATGACAATCAAGTATTAGTTTTTAGTACCCATAGTTTCTTGGGTCCTTCTTGATTAATTTTGTTATATCCCTTAATAATCCAAATCTTTTTAATTTTCATATTCATATTCTTTTTGAATGGACAATAAGATATATAATGGCCTTTCTTTCTACAATAATGACAAGTAATATAAGGGTGTGTCATGAAAGGTGCCTTTTTAAAAATTGTATTGAGATTCTTTTATTTCTTAATAGGGTCATATCAAATGCCCGCTTTATCGAAAACACATCTTTGATTTTCAAAAAGCATGCTAAGATTATTTCTACCTTTTACAAAATTTTCAAGTATTTTTGTTAAATCATCAACATTGTTTTTTAAAGCAGTTTTCTCATTAGAGATGGTGTCAAAATCATTTTTTAAAACAATTTTTTCTTTTTTTAATTCTTCTACATTACTGGATAAAGATGTAACAGATTTTTTTAACACATTATTTTTGGCACAAACTTTTTTAAATTCATCTTATAGTTCATGGAATGCACTTTCAAGTTCTTCATAAAGAGTAGTTACCTCATCTTGAGTAGAGTGTTCATCTTCAAGAGCCATGAGATACAAGTTGGCTACTTCATTTTCAATTTAATCAATGGAGCTTTTATCTTTACTTTCTCCCCAAGCTGTTACCATGGCCTTCTTGTTTCTTTTGTAGTCTTTTCTATGGTTTTTCAATTTTGGACAATCCATCTTCATATGTCCAGGATTTTTGTACTCATAGCAAATAATAGGTTCTTTCTTGTTATCTTTGTTGTACTCCTTTTTGAAAGGTCTTCTTTCTCCATAATTGTTTTTCTTGAAGTGCTTTTTGAGATTTCTACTAAACATGGCATAGCTTTCATCCTCACTAGAGTTTTCATGTTCTTCTTCATTTGATGAGGTTTTGAATGCAATTCCAGTTTTCTTTTTGTTTTCAACATCCTCATGTCCTTTCATGGTGATCTCATGAGTCAGAAGGGAATCCATAAGCTCATCCAATCCAAGTGTGGAGAGATCTTTGGCTTCTATAATGGCGGTGACCTTTGCTTCTCAATTCTTTAGTAAACACCTAAGAATTTTTCTCACCAACTCATTATTAGTATAAATTTTGCCAAGAGATTTCAAAGAGTTTATAATTTCAGTAAATCTAGTAAACATACTTGAAATAGATTTATCAGAGTTCATTTTAAACAATTCATAACTATGAACAAGTATATCAATACGAGATTCCTTCACTTGATTTGTACCTTCATACGTTACCTCTAGTTTGTCTCAAATTTCTTTTGCCGAATCACAACTTGAAATTCTATTATACTCCTTAGAGTCTAATCCACAAACAAGAGTGAGTTTGGTTTTAGCATTTGCTTGCAATAATTTGTGATCCCTCTCATCACATTTTTCTTCTATTTTAGGTACACTAATATTGTTTACTAATTTAGTAGGAATTTTTGAACCCTTGGTGATAATAATTCACATGGCATAATTAGTGGCTTGTAGGTATAAGGTCATCTTATCCTTCCAATGACTATAGGTGTTTTCGTCAAACAATGGTGGCCTATTTGTGGCTTGTCTTTCAGCTAAGGTTGCCATGGATCGAAACTCCCAGATGGTTAAATCTAAAACAAGAGTTTAGGCTCTGATACCACTTGTTACGCAAAAGACAACCTAAAAAGGATGGGTGAATTAGGTTTTTACAATTAAAAATTAATAATATCCTAATAAAAATTATGACTAGTACAATAGATAAATATAGTTGATGAAATAAAAATAATTAAAACAAGTGTTCTAACAACTATGTCAGTTAATGATTTTAGCACAGTGAAAATGTGAAATATAGTTATAGCAATTTAAATAAAATACAAAGATAAGAGAGAGAGAGAGAGAGAGAGAGAGAGAGAGAGAGAGAGAGAGAGAGAGACAAACAAATTTATAGTGGTTTGGCTTCAACTCGACCTACGTCCACTCCTCAAGTTTCACTTGAGATTTTCCACCATGATCTAGTTTCACGGGAGTGCTAGCAACCTCTTTACAAATGGAGCAATCCTCCACGGATTTTATATAGACTTTCTAGGTCAAGAACACTGAGTGTACTACACTCTTACAAGGTTGAAAAGAATGTGTTTTTGTTTTCATAGAAAGCTATAAGAATTATCTCTCAAAGATAGATATAAAAATGAAATTCTGATTTTTCTGTAAACCTCACACAGGAAAGATGGGCTTAAAGCTATACGTCTAAGTGTAAAATTTCTGAAAGAGGATGTAAACAAAAATTGAAAAACACTTCTCGGAGAATTTTTCGGAGAATAAATGTGAGTGATTATAAATTAAAGAATATTTTCTAATTTTTTGTAAATTGTTTACATTAGAGGCTTTAGTAGATATAATGAAACTTATAGCCGTTGTATTCATTTGAATTTATAGCTGTTGATAGCCGTTGTACTCTATCATTACTAATTTGAATATCTTCCACTCCGTCATTACTAATTTGAATATGTTTCACTCGAACCTTTTGAACTGCTGCCGTACTGGGCTATTTGAACCTCTGTTTTTGGGCTGTTTGAACTCCTGATTTAATCAAATATTAAATACATTCTAACAACATTTAGGATAAAGGCTTAGGTGAGAAATAATGGGACAAAATAAATTTTGATTATATTTTTCTCTTTCAAATAAATTAAAATATAATTAAATAAATCATCAAAATAAATTTTGATTCTATTTTTCTCTTTCAAATAAATCAACAAAATAAATTTTGATTCTATTTTTCTCTTCCAAATAAATTAAAACATAATTAAATAAATCATCAAAATAAACAAGTCTAAAACATTTTATAAAATTTGTTTAATATATAAATTGTTTTTTGTTGTTTTGGAAATTATATCTCGCCTCGCTCTTGAACTTTCTAATCGCATAATAAATTATTCTTTTTATTAATAAATTATTAAATCAATTAATAATTTTTAATGATGTCAAAAATATATTTCAATTAACAATTCAAATAATTTTATTATTGTATAAGACAGTAGTTAGAAATTTTATTTTTTTATATTAATTATGTTAAATAAAAAAATAGATAAATTATAAATGGGTCCTCTGAAGTTTATTTAAAATACAAATTACTCCACATTATTTTGAAAATTCTAAATATTCCTTTGTTAGAATTGTTTAAAATATAATTTTTTTGGATAAACATATTTGGAAAACTTACCAGCTTTATACTTTTTTAATACAAAATTAAAATAACCACCATATTCCTAAGAATGTATTATCTTGCCAAATGACCAATGATATGGATAAAATAAAAATGCCAATGCCACATGGACTACGCAAATTAAAGCGGAGAAAAAAAAAATAAAACAAAAAACAAAAAACAAAAACAAAAACAAAACAAAACAAAAAGTTGGGTTTTAAGTTAGGGGATTTTTTTTTGAGGATTCCTGGTATTAAAATTTTATAGTAGAAAAGATATCTAATATTTTTATAATATCTAAGGTCCCTCACACATTGAACCAAGGAAATTTCAATCCAGAGAAATTCTCTGGACTTCCCACTCTCCAAAGAAATTCTCTCCAAATTTCTCTGGATTTCCCACTCTGTAGAGAAATTCTCTTTTGGATTTCCTAGAGAAATTCCTAACTCAAGCCTTGTTGGGAAGATTTAGGATCAAATACATACACAAGAATCATCCCAAACAAAAAAAAAAAAAAACTAGAACAGAGAAATTTTGATCTAGGAAAATTACGTGCAGAGAATTTCTTTGGGTTCAAACCAAAGAAAATTGAAATTTCTCCGGTTTGTACAAATTTCTCTAGTTTGCAAATTTCCCTGGTTTGCACGAATTTCTCTAGTTTACTAATTTCTCTAGCAAATGACATGCTCTACCACCATAATAATCTTAGTAGTGGTCTTTGTAATCAAAGGAATACTAATTTCATCCAGAAAATCTTCCATGTAGTCCACATAATCTCCTTCTTCGTCTCTCAAAATTGCAATCAAATGGTTTGACACCACACCGAAAGATTGCAAGCATCGAGAACCCCTTGGATCACTCAACGCCATCGAAAGAAACCCTAACCTTACCAAAGCGTAGTTACGATATTGCCGATCAATTATGAACTTTCCAAAGAAGAGATGAAGACTCGAGCTTATATGTGTGTGTGTATATATTCTAGAGCGTGTGTGTATTTGTAGAAGGACAAGGGACCAGTAGAGGCAACGGTAGCAACAGCTCCAATAAGGCTTTTGGCGAGAGAGTTTATGTTGGGGGAGGTGACGATCTGTTCGTGATCGGTGAATGTCCATGGATAAAGATGCTTTGCGTTTTGCTTGACGGATGAGAGAAAGTTAGAGAAGACAACGACGACGATGAACTCTGGTGATGGAGATCGAGTTCGTCCTAAAGAGAAGAACAGAGAGAGAGGAAGAAAGAGAGAGACAGTTTGATTTGAGGGAATCAAATTTCTCTATGATATGTGGGTGTCGGGGGTTGAGGGATCTTATACATCATAATAATATTGTGAATCTCTTTCATTATTAAAAATGTGAGAGGGACTTTAGACTAATTTTTCCTTAAGTTATACATCCTAAAGTTTGTTTTATTTTTATTTTTTGTTAAATTGAAAATTGTTTTATTGTAAGAGCAATTCCAAAGCTATTAGGCCAAATGTCTTCTAAAATACACAGAAAAGTATAATATTCATTTTACCTAACTAGTTTAGCTAATGAGCATTTCAACCATATTCTTTATTTTAGTTAATTAATCAAACTGACTTAACTAATTTTTACAAGAAAAAATATTATAAACATAAATAAATATTATAATCTTTTTATGGTATGTTATTTATGCAGCTAGACGTGACATTTACAAATTTCTTTTTTAATTATATAATTAAACTATTTTTTAAAATAATATTTTTACTTGGTCATATTTTTAAAATTAATAATGGGTTAGAACAAACAAAGATGCAACAAACATTGGGAGAGCAAACAGATATGAAAACCTCAACAAAAAATAAATAAATAAAGAAGAAAAAGAAAAATCCCATTTGCCTAACAAAGGAGGCTAACTAGACGTGGATGACCAAAATAAAAATTGACAGAATACTTTTTGTGATGCCTCACGTGGAGAGAGGATTCTCTCCTTTAGGCTTCCTTTCAGAATTTTGATAATCTGAACCGTTCATATTTTATAATTTATTCAGTATATTATACCTGTAAAAAATCAAGTTGATCGGATATCGGAAAGTATGTGTTCAAAAAATTGAACTAAAAATTATTTTTTAAATAATTTAATAAACAGTTTACTGAACATATGCTTCCTGATATCCGATCAATTTGATTTTTAAGTATAATATTGAATAAATTATAAAATACGAACGATTCAATTATCAAAATTGACCTAAAAGAGACTCAAAGACTGCATGACGGTTAGAAGATGTTCTGAGAGACTTGACTCACTCACGTGGAGAGAGGATCCTCTCCTTGCAGCCTTAAAAATGCCGTTTTTCCTCCCCCTTAAAGATGCTCTAAGTGGATGGAGCTGTCAAATAGAAATTCACACGGACCAAAAAACAAAATAATTAAAGAAAAGAGAAAAAAAAAAAAAAAAACCTTTGTTAACTTCGCTTGACTTATTTTGAAACGTGGATCCAAACTGAAGTGCCATTTAATGTACTTTCTTTTATGGTAAATACATCTCTTTTAGTTTGTTTAAAGGGCAAATTACAAACACCCCCCTCGAGGTTTGGTAAAAATACAGATTCCCTCCTGAGGTTTGAGAAATTACATCCCACCCCCTGAGGTTTACATTTTCATAACAAATTGCCCCCTAGGGTTTTTATTTTCATACAGATTCCCCCCTAATTTTTCCTAATTTATTATGAAAATTTGACCCTCAGGGGGGAATTTGTAATTTCTCAAACCTCAGGGGGGAATCTGTATTTTTACTAAACCTCGAGGAAGTGTTTGTAATTTACCCTTGTTTAAAATATAAATTTTTTTATAGTTTTAAAAATTACGTCATGTCTTTTTAAATTTTTAATTATATAATATTTTTTTTAATTAATAAATCATAAAATCAATTAATTATTTTTAATAATGTTATAAAAATATTTTAATTAATAATTTAAATAATTTTATTATTACATAAAAGAGTAGTTAGAAATTTTGACTCGGTTTGGTTTGGCTTTGGAATTATGATTCCAACGACAAATTTTTTAAAATTCATAACCAAATATACAATTTAAAATTACTCAAAACTAAACTCAAAAATTAATTTCAAAACTCATTACTAAACAAGCAACTCAAAATTCAAAATTCAAAACTCTTTTGATGATATAGTGTTAAAGATGGTTAGTAATAGAATTGTTAAATTCTTGTTATAAAAAATCTAAAAAAATTAATTTCTATATTTAAAAAATATCTAAAACAAATATAATTTTTTTTTTCTTTTGTCCAAATAACAGGTTGCAATCGCAAAAGGAAAAAAATAAATAAAAAATTGCACTGTTTTGGTTAACTAGCCGAATGACCGACCGACTGTTCAAAAGGATGTCCGGACGGATGACTAAGTAAACCCAATCCGTGTTTTCAAAATTCAGAAATTCCTTTCAAAACTCATAATCAAACAAATTTTTAATTACTCAAAACTCAACTCATAATTCCACACTCAAATCACAACTCCAAAAAGATAATTACAATTTTAAAACTAAACCAAACGTAACATTTATTTTTTTATTACTGTTAAATAAAAAATTCTGTAAATGAAGTATTTATAATTTCTAAAACTAAATAGACAATTCATTACTCTTGTTAAAATTATGAAGACCCAAACGAGTCATAATTTTAAAAACTGTTGAAATAAGAGTCAAGCAAGATTTTAAAAAAAATTCTCCAAATTCTACCCCACAAGGAATTTCCTTTTACCACCCTCAACCGTCTTATGTCCCTTCATTTTAAGTTAAAACACTCATCATTGTCCACGCATCATTCTAATGAATGTATAAACTTTCTATTTACAAATCATTTTCCGGTAGAAATTAGATTTTTTTATTCTTTTTGTATATATACTAATCATTCGCCTTTTCTATTTCGTATGCAAACTCCTCCATAAATCAAAAATCCAAACATACAAACAGAGTTCAGATGTGCTCTGAAGCCTTCCACATGCTCATATATAAGTTAGAATTACCATTCATACTTCAAAAAAAAAAAATAAAAATTTTACATTTGTACCTCTATATGGGTTTTAATACAAGGTTTTGATCATCAAACCAAGCATAGGTGTTACTGCAAACACCCTCAGCCCATCACAGTGTAACCTAAAGTTCATACCCGGGGAACTTGGAGTTTTCCGGTGCAAGCAAATCAAGCCAAAGGCAAGCGGTTCCAGCTAGTCCCTGGAAAAGAGAGTAGTCACGGTCTGCCACTCCTTGAGAATGTCCTTCACTCACAAGCTTTTTCGTGTTATGGTACAAGAAGCTTGCAAATGCCTTTGCTCTCTCTTCATATATGGCTTCTCCTGTGAGCCGGTAAAGGGAAAGGAACGCATAAGCATTTCCAGCCACACCATCGGCAAGTCCCACCTTCTTCACTAGCCCACTCTTCCACACTACTTCTCCCGCTTCAATAGCAGCATCACGAAATTCCCTCTCACTTAAAAACACCTGTAAAATCACAGTCATATATTACAATACATTTGTGGTAGTTAAATTCCAGCATAAAAACTGTTGCATGATATTTCAGCAGAGTATTTAATATTCATGGTATGTTATCAGCTTTCAAGACTAAATTAAGACCTTCAAAGGTTCCACTTTGTACACCTATTACAGGAAATTATATGATTCTGGGAACTATTTTGGCTCATGAATCAATTTGCATTTATCTGAAGATGATAT
This sequence comes from Camellia lanceoleosa, assembly GCA_025200525.1. Classification (NCBI taxonomy): domain Eukaryota; kingdom Viridiplantae; phylum Streptophyta; class Magnoliopsida; order Ericales; family Theaceae; genus Camellia; species Camellia lanceoleosa. Next base: position 603,183 of record JANUSC010000090.1, on the reverse strand, counting down.
AAATTTATATTATTGATATGGATATAAAAGCTAGTAGTGTAAATTTCGGACCCTATCTCTTGAGACGAGTATTATTCTGAATGATTTTTTTTATTCTCACTTAATTTGTTCCATAATCAAGATTATTATAACAATGAGTTCTTGATTATGATTAAATTTTTTCTATTCTCTAGTGCAACCTTTATAATTTCATTTCTATTTCAAAGCTAGAACCTCAATGTTTGGGTTAGGTTTGGCAATTGATTTTTTAGTAGTTTTTCTATAGCATTTTTTCCGTCTCTAATGAACTTATTTTACAAATTTTCAAAAAAAAATTCATCCTACTAGGCTAGATAGAACAGAAAAGTAAAAATCAATAATAAAATTGAAAAGAATTCACTAAAGACTCTTTAGTGAACTTTTTTTTATTTATTTATTTTTTATTTTTAGATCCTTCTAAACTAGAAAGACCTTACAAATAAAAACTTTTGACACAAATTATAAAAAGTTGCTAAAGATAAAAAGTTTAGGAAAAAAAAAAAGACTTCTTAGGTTTAGCCAAACATATTATTTAAACCCCTTTACAACTTTTCCCATATGTATGGATATAATAATCTGAATGCTGAAAACAACTGACCTGTGACGCCTTGCAGAGAGTGATAGCCATGGCAGTTGCTCCATGAGACCATTGCACAAGCTTGTCCCTTGGGTTCCCTTCACTTGAGGGGTAATTTCCACTATGAGGGAATCTATTACTCATCATGTACCTTAAGGTTTGCTTTACATCATTGGCATCTTCTTGTGATAGGGGAAAGTGAAGTAAAACATGTAATATACCGGCAAGGCCATGGGCTGCACCCCAGTACCTTGTTCCGTGCCATCTATACATCAGTGGACTGGCAGTGTTGTCAGATGCCCCGGCTCTGCCTCCAGCTAACACAGCTTCAACAACTGGCATGAGAAGATCATTTGGTATTGTCTCTTGTCCAAGATACTTGTTTATAAACAAAGCAGCCCACAAAAATCCAGCACGCCCATAAAGAAGATCATATGACATTCCAAAACCTCCTTCCTCAGGGCCAACAGGGAGGGCTCTTTCTTGCGCCACCTAGAATTGATGAATTAAATCAACATTAGCAACAAAAAAAAATTCAAAAAAATTAAAAAGAAATATTTCAAAAGAACATAAATTATTACCAAGAAAACTCTAAGTTTTTTCATTTGATTTCAATCTCTGAGAGCTGTCGCTTATTTGTCAAGGCTACTCAGAAGAATCCATAAATTCAACATATACACATGTGTATGTACAAAGTTTTTGCAAACGAAAACTTCGATTCATCAGTAGCTGTTAAATCTTGAAACAGAAATTTAGGAACACTCTGGTTTGCTTACAGCACTAGAATGCAGGAGTCGCATGATCTCAATCAGTTCAATACATCCATCACCACCCTCATTCTCTGATGTCCTATGATTCCACTTAGTTTTAACCTCAAATTATAGTTTTAAGTTTTTTTGCTCTCTTTAATTGATCAAATTAAGGTTATCTTCTGATTTCTTGATTACCAAAGGAGTGAAGATTGGCATCAGAAAACAAAAGACTCCTAGCATGTTTTTGTTGATTTACTATATACATTGCCCCCCAGGGACTAGGATGTGATTAGCTTCTGCCAACAAAGAAGATAAGGATCAGGACCACATTGAAAAAGCAACAAATGGATTCTCCATTACACTCAAGAAACACATCCTTTCACAAAGCTGATAAAGTGGACATGTAACCACTTAAAGCAACAAAGTCAAGAGACTACGATGAATGAACTTTGAAAAAATAATCATCATATATTTTTGACAAAAAGATGCTGCATATGGCACTAAACATTTAGTGACATTTCATCTTCATCAGTCGAAACAAGGTATTATATACTTGTAGCATTTCTCCCTCTCAATAAATTATGAGGTTTTCTTTTTCTTTCTTCTTTTCTACTTTTTGGGAGGTTGTCGGGTGTTTAAAACAGACAAGTGGGAGCAAAGATAAGGGCAAAGTTCAATCTTCTTTCGTTTCGGAAACTCAAAACCTAGCAAAGGATATTAGGCTTTGTGATTGGTATGAAAGCATAGCATTCTTCTTGTAGTTTTTTAATCAAGCACACTACCATTGACAAATCAAAGTTTTATCTATTTGCATCAACCCTTTCAAATTAAACAAGTCCAAGGGATTGCAAAAACAAATTATTATAGCTCCATTGATGTTATGTGAAATTATTAATCCACTTCATTGATAATATTAACAACTTGTCTACTGGTTGGTTGCTAAGAGCATCTCTAATGCAATGGCTTTCGGTGTTAACAGGGGGGAAAAAAAGTGATAAAAATGGACCCAATTTGTGTGTTAAGTTAATTTCGGGAGTGAATGGGTGCTCCAATAGATGTGTTAAACTGTACGTTAAAGAATATTAAATGAGGGTGAGACTCACTTTAACGTGTTATATATGAAGAATAAAATGTATAAAAAATTTATGAACCCCTCCTACTCTCTCATTGACTAAGACACTCAGTTAACAACAAAAGTTAGCTGCTGACAAGTTTAGAAGGCTACTTAATATATCCATTGGAGGAGTAAATTGGATGTGTCAATTGATAATTGACAAACAATTGGACTAACACGCTTCTTAAAAAGTCCACCATGATGCTCTTATCATCCCTCTCAACAAAGGGTCTTGTTAAAAGTGTAGTTGCCAACAATTGATTAATTTGGGTCATGTAACTAAGACAAGTTAAAACAAGCCCATGTTAATTAATATTTAAAAAAAAAAAAAAACTGTTACGTAAAGGAACCCTAAATAGGCCAGCCACAGAAGTTAAGGGAAAAAATCAACACGTAGGGTTCAACTCGCTTATTGTGAGGCCATGGATATTACATGGCCTATATTAGACACTGGACAAACGGATATTTTATGACCCAAATTGGTTAAAGGAGATATTTATTCATATACGTGATTTCCCAAATAAGGGCCTGTAATTTTTAAAAAAAAATGGATTTTTCAAAAAAGTCGTCCACCAGCTAGTGATATTTAAATGGTTGTACTATCAGTATAGCCAGTGAGGATGACCCATAATTGACATGAGTGGTGGTATATATACATACCTCAAGGAAGAGATCCAGAAACAGGTCACGCTTCTGATGGTCCCCCTTCAGATTAGCTACCA